>CAUDMG010000050.1:20000-136737 GCA_958450375.1 Homarus gammarus
TATCCACTCCATTATCTATTCCTTCTCTCACCTTTCCGTTTTTTTGCTCTTTTTGCCTATTCCCTCATCCTCCACCCTTGCCTTATCCACCCCATAACTTAGGTACACAAACGCAGCTCGTCCCTTTAAATAGTCTATATATTTCTATCTATTTTTCTCTCTATTTTTATCTCCAGTTAGTTGCTCTGTGTGTGTGTGTGGGCGGGTGTGTGTGTGTGTGTGTGTGCGCGGGAGTATATGTGCACGTGTAAGTGTCTGATCATAGTTGAGGAAAGTTGACAATGGGATAGGAGTTGAGAGGGCGCCTGGGGTTAGGGATTGAGAGGTTCGGAGGAGAATAGAAACCATTGATCAACTAATTGGAGTTTGAGAATGGTTTTAGGTGAGTCTCCCTCAAAGGCTCACTCCCCCATTTTCTTTTAATAGAAAAATCGACGTTTTTTCTTTTCGTAAGTCATCCCTTGGAATACCACTTCCCTTATGTTACGAGTTATCCATAGATAGACAGACAGATAGACATACAGACAGACACAGACGGACGGACAGACAGACGCAGGGTGTTAAAAGACAGGCGGGGCGGGACCAATTGGATTTCCCGAGCTAATGAACGGTAAATTGATTACCAATGCTGATTACTTTCTTTCCATTCATCTCTCGTCTCGGTAATTCGAACGACAAGTAGATAATCCAAACGTCAGGCCCATAATTCGAACAACTCACGTAATTTGAACACTAGGCTGATGATTTGTATGTCAGGCTAATAATTCGTAGTGGCTCATAATTCGAAGGTCAGGTTCATAATTCGAAGGTCAGGCTCATAATTGGAACGCCAGGTAGAAAAGATTCGTGCATTTAGTTGATAATTCGAACTTGAGCTTCGAGATAATCCGAGCATCCGGTGAAGAATCTGAACACTACCCAGAAAATCCGAACACGACGCGAATGCTCTGGAAATGAGTTATGGAATCCGAACACTGTGTAGATAATGCAATCCTCAGTAATAGATTCCGCAGACTTGGGTTGATGATCCGAACAGGAAACAGATAAACCGAACACCAGGTAGGTAATCCGAACACCAGGTAGGTAATCCGAACACCAGGTAGATACTCCGAACACCAGGTAGATACTCCGAACACCAGGTAGATAATCCGATGATGTATTCCGAGTCTCTGGTAGACGAGTTGACGAGAGAGAGAGAGAGAGAGAGAGAGAGTTGAAGTCACATAGGGTGAGTTAAGGTGACAATGGAACTCTATGGTGGTAATGGAGGACTTGATTCATTTTGGATTGACAGGAGGATGGATCAACCCCTCACTCTCTCCACACACACACACGGCCAGGTGACTGTAATAACCCGGCCAGGTGACTGTAATAACCCGGTCAGGTGACTGTAACGGAGCCAGATCGCCAATATAACTCGCGCTTCACTGGACCTGAAAAGAAAAATCATGTCCTGGTGATGACTCGAAGTGTGAGTCGTGAGGGGATGAAGGTCACACTAGTCCAAGTTACACGCCCCTAAGTGATCCTCAGTCAAGGTCCACCTCCGTATATGTGTAGTAGTAGTAGTGGTAGTATTAGTAGTAGTAGTCACCCTCAGCTTACCGTACCGCGATGCGAGTGTTGCCATCCCTTGTGTCAATTATTATTTTGTATTTTTTCTTTTCTAATTATGTAACTTGACAAATTTTATGTTTTTGTTGTTGTTTTATTTGTTTATAGTTATTTATTGGTTAGTTTTTACTTAATTTTCTTTCTTCTGTTGTGTTTTATTTTGTTTTACTGTTTTTTCTGGTATATTTCGTTTATTTGTTTTTCAGTTTCTTGTGTGTTTTGATTTTCATTGTTTTTTGTTAATTTTGTATTTTGTTCAGTTTTATTTCAATTATTTTGTTTATTTTTTGTTATTGTCATGTTCTTGTTATTTATTGTTAATCATTATTATCATTATCCTATATTTCATTTCACCTGTTATTTTTGCTTTGTTATTTAAGTGATTTTTTTTTACTTTCTATATTTTGTTTATTTCTTATACTCAATTCCCTGTAATCTTTGTTGTGTATTTTATTTATGTTTATTACATTTTTAATTATTTCCCTTATTATTCTGAGTTTTTATTCTTTTTTTCATTTATTGATTTTTTTTATTCATATATTACCTTATTACCTGCCTTTTTCTTCTTTCTACTTATGTTTTTATTACAATCTTGGGTTATTCACCATTTATTTTATCCTTTGTTTTATACCATATTACTTCTTCCTTATTATTATTTATTACTTTCCCGTATTTTCTTATTCACATGTTTAGTCATTTTTCTGTACTCTTTTGTCATTTTTATTTTCTTTATCACTTTTTAGAATTATCTTATTTTATTCCCTGGTCATTTCTTCCTTCTTTTCTCTTCCACCTCATTCGAAGTTTTTCTTAGAGCTGTCAAGAACAGAGGTCAAAGGTTATCGAAACTTTTCTTGTGGGGAGAGGGGGTGGGAGGGGGTGGGTGGTGGGGAGGAAGGGACTTGGGTGGAGGAGGGAAGTCGGGGAAGAGGGAGGGGGGGGGGATGAAGAGGGTGTAAGGAACGTGGGTAGATGATTGGAGGAGGGAGATGGAGGTACGTAGGGAGAGGGGATAGAGGAAGGCGGAGGGGTTGCAGGAAGGGAATTGAGAAGGAAGGAATAGGGAGAGAGGGTGAAGGATAAGAGAGGTTGAGCAGGTGGGACAGAAGTTGGAAAGAGAGAACACACACACACACACACACACACACACGGTTCTCCCAGTCATGACAGATCGTAACAAGGAGACTTTCACTGTGCACTCTCGCCTGTCTCTCCCTCCTGGCTGTCTCTTCCAACTGTCTCGTGTCTCTCTGGTGCGATATTTATCTCTGTCTTTTTTCATGTTTTATCTCCTGTCAATACATCTCTCTCTCTCTCTCTCTCTCTCTCTCTCTCTCCTACCTCATCCCTTCCCTTACTCCCTCGCTCCTTTCCGTCACCTCCCATCCCATCTCCTCTCAATTCACTACTCCACCCCTTTTCCCAAACCCTTCCCTTTCCTTCTTTCCTCTCCTCAACCCTCCCTATCCCTCCCCACCATTTTCCTCCCCCTTAACTTTCCCTCCATTCTCACTCAAATTTCCCCTCCCTTTAGATTATCACCCCCTCCCCTTCTCCCCACCACTTGCCTCTTCCTTAACAAGAGACATATTGTGTATGTAAATTTGTGGTCTTTCTTTCTTTCTTTTTTTTTCTTTCTTTCTTTCTTTCTTTCTTACTTTCAAATTCAGGACTCGGGGTTGTATCATTGACGTCAGTAGTTAACAGGCAATTAAGCTGGACCTTTTTGTAACAATGAGACGGCCATTATTCGTTCAGTTCCTCGCTCTCACACTAAAGATAACTCTCTCTCTCTCTCTCTCTCATTTTTCAGTACCAGTTTATTTGTCGCTAACTTTTGCACATTTTTCTGTACTCAAATATTCCATTACTTTACAAGTGAGTTTTAGGAACATTCTTGTGCGCAATCTTTCTCGTCTTACAGTCTAACCTAACCTAACCTAACACGGCATTAACCTCTTTACCTCCCTATCATTAATTTCTTCCGTATGAAATGTGTTTATCTTAAGTACGTTATAGATTCTATGTACAGCGCTAGTAAGAGAAGTGACAGCCACACTACCACCACACCAGCCACACCACACCAGCCATACCAGTACTACTACACCATCACACCACTACGAGTAATTGCTATCACACAAACCACCACCACATCACCACTACTACACCACAACCATCACAATACGACTATCACACCACCACCATCATCACTACACCACCATCAGCAGCACAATATCAGTAACAATAACACCTGGACCTCAAGATTAGCACGATAAAGACACTCACACTGGCCACAACACAGGTATTCAGGGAAGACAACCGCTCGAGCATCAACTTGAATGTCGGCAATAACGATGAATTTATTTAATAGCAAAGCGCAAAACACACGAGCTTGAGATTGGTTCTCTGTGTGTGTGTGTGTGCGGGGGCGCATTTTATAAGCGTGTCACGGCAGATGATCAAGGACACGGGTGAATGTCAAGGTCACGGTAAATGGTCAAGGTCACGGAAGAAGGTCAAAACGGAACCTTAATTAGAATATAATATCTTCCCCCATATCTTCCAGACCAGCCTCTGTCACGACCCTGGACGATTGGCCTTGTTAATGGCTGAACTGTACATGGAGATTAAAGTCGTTTTTCTTATGGAGACGAGGAAGTACCGGAACCTGGATGATGACAACCGATACAGTCTAAGATTAGGTTAATTTTGTCGGCACTAGACCTCCCTACTCCCCTTTCACCCCCTCCAGTCCCCCTTCTCCCCCCTCCAGCCCCCCTTCACCCCCCTCCAGCCCCCCTTCACCCCCCTTCACCTCCTCCAGCCCCCCTTCACCCTCCCTTCATCCCCTCCAGCCCCCCTTCACCCCCCTCCAGCCCCCTTCACCCCCCCTTCACCCCCTCCAGCCCCCTTTCACCCCCTTCCAGCCTCCAGGCCCCCTTCACTCCCCTCCAGCCCCCCTTCACCCCTCGTCACCCCCCCCCCCCAACCCCCAAGCCTCTCTCACCATACAACAACAACAAACTGTATTACTAAGATTATATTGTCAGTAACACGATAATATGTGGAAAAGAAAAAAAACCCTCCCACACGGGAAAAACCTCCATCCGTGTTGTCAGGGGAGGCGCCTCTGGTCCCGGTGAAGTAAACTCAATGAGAGATGCGAGATTATACTGGCATGGGTTGAAAGTTATAATTGGAAGATGATAATGACAAAAACAGTTACTATAAAGTTCTCTCTAAGCTCCAAGAAAATCGTAAATGAAGACGATACTTTTAGGGGAAAGAAAAATTAAAACAAAATAAATAAAATAAAACATATGGAAATTAAGTTTGCTAAAACGTCAAGAATTAAAAAAAAAAAGACATATTCAAAGGAAATAACAATAAATAAGAATCTCCCCATATTAAAAAACAAACAAAATCCCCACAAAAGTACAGCAAAAGCAGGTTTAAAAAGGGTCAAAATTCACTCCTTCCTCAAAAAAAAGAAGAAAAAAAAGAGGCAAATCATATTACTAGCGTCATCTCGACCCCGATATTCATAGATGCTAAATTCTCGGTTCAACACAAAAAGGTGGAGGACAGAGGTTTCCCTGTTAGGAGGCCGGGCACGCCGAGTCGTCAATGTGCAGTGAATAGCTTACAGGAGGAGGAAAAACCGAACGATTCATACCTCCTACTGTCCTTTTGGAATTTAAAAGCCCTTGACATTTGTTTCTGGTAATGATGCGACTCTCTCCTCTTGAAATGTGGTGTTGGTGTGTGTGGGTTATGGGTCCGGGGTTAAGGGTATATTTGGTGTTTTATCTTTGGTTATCAGTGAGGTGTGTTACGAGTTGGGGATTTAGAATATAGTTATACGTCTACCCAGGTCCCAACAGGTAACAACAAAAAAAAAACAAAGACAATCGGACTAAAAAAAGGGTAGACAAAGGATGCGAGTTTTCGTTGTATATAATAAAGTACCATAAATTCCTTAACAAAATATTCAGCTTATACACTACCCTTAACCAAACTTAACCTAAACACGAACAGTATATACATAGTAATAAAACATAAAACAATAGTGAAGCAATGTGGAGGGGGGAGAGGCAATACAAGATTACAAATACTTAAGTGAGGAGCTGAGATGGCTGACGAGCAAGGCTGAGTATGGTAGAAGACGGTAAATAGTCACTGTGCCGTAGGTTTCCAGGATAGGTGATCCTGTGGTCGCTTCCCAGAGTGAAGTGTCCTCTCCTCGAATTGGAGCTGACAAAGTAGACTGAGGCGGAAGTGACGCAACAACCAGGATATGGAGAAGGGAAACCCGGGAGTGGTAACTAAGACGAGCCATACTCGTGTTTCGTCCCTAGATGGCGTTGCTCGTGGTGCTGGGTAGGTAGATGAAGACAATCGGTGGAGGGGTTCGTAACACACCCCCCCTCCAAAGACCTTCGTAGCGCGGGCGCGAAGGAGGTGATCACCTGGTGCGTCTGGAGAGTAGCTGCTACATTTCCACTGGAGCTCGGGATAAGGAGTCTGCAATCAGGTTTTCCACCCCCTTTATGTGCCGGACTTGTAGATTATACGGCTGGGTGAGGAGAGCCCAGCGGAGGATTCGCTGGTTGGAGGTCTTGTTGGTTTGGATGAACGTGAGTGGGTTATGGTCGGTGAAGACCAGGGTTGTTTGTGGGCAAGACTGGAGGTAACATTCAAACTTCTTTATTGCCAACACCAGAGCCAGGGCCTCCTTCTCTATGGTCGAGTAGTTGGTCTGATGTTTTTTCAACTTGGCGGAGTAATATGCCACAGGGTGAAGGACATCAGTGGTTGGGTCGGGTTGTAGGAGCACAGCCCCCACTCCGACACCACTAGCGTCGATTTGCAGATGGAAGGGCAAGGTGTAGTCAGGGGGGTGGACTACAGGCTTAGAGGCAAGGAAGGCTTTGAGGCGGTGGAAAGACTGGTCGCACTTCTGGTTCCAGATGTAAGGGACCGCAGAACTGGTAAGGTCTGTGAGGGGTCCGGCCACGCTGGAGAAGTTACTGCAGAACCGACGGTAGTAGCCGCACATCCCCAGGAAGCGCATGAGTTCCTTCCTCGTCCTTGGAGTGGGGAAGGACAAGATGGCTTCAACGTTTGCGTCCTTGGGTCTCACCATACCATGCCCAACGATATGTCCCAGGTAAGTCACCGAGGCCCGGCCAAAAGCAGATTTAGCCAGGTTTATGGTGAATCCAGTCTCTTGCAGTCGTGCAAACAGTATCTCCAAACGCACCAGATGTTCGTCCCAGCTGTCCGACACCACCACCAGGTCATCCAGGTAGGCGAACGTCCCACCTAGGTCTTGAATAAGGTAGTTTATGGCCCTCTGGAATGTGGCCGGAGCATTAGAAAAGCCAAACGCCATAACTAAATATTGAAAAAGACCAAATGGAGTTATAAATGCCGAGATTATTTTTGCCCTATCCGTGAGTCCTACTTGATAATATCCTTTCAACAGGTCTATGGTACTGATAAATTGGGCACAGCCTATGCTGTCTATTATATCTTCAATCAAAGGTAAAGGGTAGGAGTCAGAGACAGTGACCTGGTTCACTTTACGATAATCTGTACAGAAACGAAAGGTGCCATCGGGTTTTGGAATGAGAAGGCAAGGTGAAGCCCAGGGGGAGGTACTAGGCTCAGCTAAGTTATGTTTTAACAAAAAATCTACCTCCTTTTTCATAATCTCTTTTTTTTGTGGATTTAGACGATAAGCTGATTGTCTAATGGGTTGTACATCATCTGAGATTAGCTTAATATCATGTTTAAGTATATTGCAAAATCCTGGGAGGTCTGATGTGACTTTAGGAAATGTTGATAATAACTTAGTGAGATCTTTTGCTTGAGATGGATTCAGAACAGAAAAATACTCATCCAAATTGTTGAGTATGTGACTGTTAGCAGGGTTCTCTTTAGGTAGAGGGAAGTCTAAATTCTCCAATAGGTCCATGTCATCTGTCTCCGGCCCTGACAAAACCGTATGCAATACAGGTAGGCTTACAGCCTCTGGGATGTCTTCCTCTGACTGCCTGGAATGGTAAAGTTTCATGAGATTAATGTGAACAAGTTGTGAATCTTTTCGGTGATCAGGAGTATGGACTATATAGTTGAGAGGAGATAGTTTATTAGCATTGACTTGACAGTTTTGATGGAACCGTTCCAAGCAACCTTGGGACGGTGGGTGGTAAGCCGAAGATGTACAATGGTCCACACTGAGGTCTTTCATCACCTGTTTGAACACAGAAGGATCAGATTGTTGGGCTGAAACGAGCTCCTCCTTACTAATGGTCTTATTGTACACATTTTCTGTGGGTAGTAAGATATTGGAGGTGGTTTCAGGTGAAGAGGGCCCATTTCGCACACTCTGCGACCGGGTGACAGCACAAGATGGGAAAAGATGAGGAATAGTTTCTTTAAGGTCAGTGGTGGAGTTGACAGGTAAGGGAGAGTCGACTGTCTTTATGTTAGGAACCACTAGATCTCCTACCAAGTCATTACCCAATAATAAATGAATGCCACACAGGCATTGGGTCTTTCCTTATGGCTATTTGCACTTCCCCAGTAATCAAGGGACATTGGAGGTGCACTTTAGCTAAAGGATAGGAAGAATGGGACGAGAGATCTGAAATTAGAACACTCATTTGTAAATGCGGTAGATATATCAGGAATGACGTTAAACAGGAGGATAGATTGTGCTGCGCCCGTATCACGTAGTATACGAATAGGGAAAGAACGAGACCCTTCTATGATTGAAATTTTTCCCTCATAGGTGAATGAAGAGAAGAGATCCTGATGGGGCCTTGCCACATTGGCATTTGCTATTGGTTTGGATTTGGGATCCAGGGAACTACTTTTAGCAATTCGACACTTTGGGTGTTTACAATTCTGGATCGTATGGCCTGGGTTTTTACAGTAAGAACAAGTAAGCTTGGTTGCATCGGGGGGAGTAGGTGTGGGACCTTTCGACCTACCACTCACGTCCCCAAGGTTATCATCAGAGGAGGACCTAACATGTCGGGAAGTACCACGTTCTCTACTGCCCAGTGACTCCACCAACAAAGCTTACGCATCAGCCAGCTCAGCAGCACGCCCTAAATTAACCTCTCCACGCTCCTCCACATGCTTCAAGATATGAAATGGTATCTTGCTTTTCCACTCCTCCAGGACTACCAAATTTAACAAATCCTGAAATGTGGAGGTCTCTGTAGCCTCTAACCACTTCTTAAAAAACCTAAGCTTTTCTTGAGCAAACTCAACAAAGGTGTGTGAAAATGGTTTGGTTAGTTTACGAAACTTCTGCCGGTATCCGTCTGGCGTGATAGCATAAGAGGTGAGGATATTCTTTTTTACGTTATCATAGTCATCAGTCTGGTCTAAACAGTTATAAACTCTACGAGCCTTACCATATAATTTAGGAACTAACACTGACACCCACTGGTCCTTTGGCCACTCATTCTTCCCGGCTATTTTCTCAAAAGTCCTAAATGACCCGTCCATATCGGATTCATCAAACCCGGGAACAAGGGAAGAAGCAGTAGCAGGGTTAAAAGCAGCGAGTTTCTCTCTTAATGCCACTTCTTTTGATTTAAACTCCGATGTTAAGGTGACTTCTGTCTCTCTCACCTGTAGTTCTTTCAGTTTAACCGCCTGCACCAACTTGGCCTGTTCCATCCTTTCCTCATGCTCCAACTTGGCCTGTTCCGACATTCCCTCATGCTCCAACTTGGCCTGTTCCAACCTTCCCTCATGCTCCAACTTGGCCTGTTCCAACCTTCCCTCGTACTCCAACTTGGCCTGTTCCAACTTTTCCTCCTGCTCCAACTTGGCCTGTTCCAACTCGAGTTCTTTCATTTTGATTTGGAACTCGAACCTAGCTCGTTCTAGTTCTAAGGCGCCTATTCGTTGTGTTTCTTCTTGAGGGCTAGCCAGACCTGAGGCAACTTCTGAGTGAGGAGGGGTGGTGGATAGTGGTTGAAGTTTCTTGGACATGGGCGTTAATCTGTCAACAGCGGATTCTTTTAAAACTTCTTGTTGAACCAACACTTCAATCACATGATTTTTTAACATTTCCTTAGTCAGTTGCTGTGAAAATGGGATATTGTAATAGTTGGCTATTTCTTTCCATTCTTTCTTCAGGATATTAACACGTAATTTAGCTACGGAAGGATTTTCAATAAAATCCTGAAGATCAAAACCTGAGGTGGCCATTGTTAATAAAAATAGGATAAATTAACTAATGGTCAAAAGATAAGATAAGTGGATAACCCTAGAAAATATCACGGCAGTGGATAACCAGAAAGTCCCGGAAACTAACCAAGTTATACCTAGGGAAATTACACTTATGATTATTGTTCTTCCGAGAAGATCCTTAGATAAGGACAAGAGACTTGAAAGAGGTAGGGCGTATTACGGCATTAATATAAAGATCCGGATTAACAACCCTGATATACTTGAAAGAGGAAGGGCGTATTACGGCATTTATATAAAGATCCGGATTAACAACCCTGATATACTTGAAAGAGGTAGGGCGTATTACGGCATTAATATAAAGATCCGGATTAACAACCCTGATATACTTGAAAGAGGTAGGGCGTATTACGGCATTAATATAAAGATCCGGATTAACAGCCCTGAATGAGATAATGAGAAGAACAATAATGGAGGCTTTATAATTATGGGGTCCTGGTAGAGCGGGGCGTCCCAAGATATCACTTCACTCTAAACTAGTAACTATGGAACAGCCTACTCTGGAGTGAGGGTACGGCATTAAACAGATCCGGATTCTTCCCTACACTCGATAAGACTTACCACACGACTGCCACGTGTAATAACAGGTAAGCCTTATGACACTTGGAACCTATTATCCTACGTCTGTCACTCTTACTGTACGATAATACCAATATATGCACACACATATGAAGGAAACTTTAAACCACCGTAAAGCAATTGTAAACAGAAGTGACTGGGAGGGGTAATTAACACTGAGTAACAAGGGAGGAAGGAATATGGTACTTAAGGTCGTGTCCTGTCACGGTCGCCATTTGTTACGAGTTGGGGATTTAGAATATAGTTATACGTCTACCCAGATCCCAACAGGTAACAACAAAAAAAAAACAAAGACAATCGGACTAAAAAAAGGGTAGACAAAGGATGCGAGTTTTCGTTGTATATAATAAAGTACCATACATTCCTTAACAAAATATTCAGCTTATACACTACCCTTAACCAAACTTAACCTAAAC
This sequence comes from Homarus gammarus, assembly GCA_958450375.1. Lineage (NCBI taxonomy): Eukaryota > Metazoa > Arthropoda > Malacostraca > Decapoda > Nephropidae > Homarus > Homarus gammarus. The sequence goes on from CAUDMG010000050.1 coordinate 30,887, forward strand.
ACGAACAGTATATACATAGTAATAAAACATAAAACAATAGTGAAGCAATGTGGAGGGGGGAGAGGCAATACAAGATTACAAATACTTAAGTGAGGAGCTGAGATGGCTGACGAGCAAGGCTGAGTATGGTAGAAGACGGTAAATAGTCACTGTGCCGTAGGTTTCCAGGATAGGTGATCCTGTGGTCGCTTCCCAGAGTGAAGTGTCCTCTCCTCGAATTGGAGCTGACAAAGTAGATCGAGGCGGAAGTGACGCAACAACCAGGATATGGAGAAGGGAAACCCGGGAGTGGTAACTAAGACGAGCCATACTCGTGTTTCGTCCCTAGATGGCGTTGCTCGTGGTGCTGGGTAGGTAGATGAAGACAATCGGTGGAGGGGTTCGTAACAGGTGGTTGTTCCTCTTACAGTTATCGACATAAACAAGACACATGTTGTTCTGCCTTTTATTCTTTTATATACACACGTGTGAGGGTTCTGGGGGTGATTTATTTATGGAATGTTTAAAGCTGCACTGGAATTTTGTAGTTCATCGTTGTGTTTCTATCAGTAAGACAAACCCCCAAACATTAAACTTAGTCTTTTGTTAAAGTTTTTACGCTGAACTATAGTTGGAATAAACAGTTAAGAACACATTTGTCATTCTAATTACTGAACAAATTATCATTGAGGAAATATTAAAATTCTGGTTTGTAAACAGATATAAGCAGAGAATAAATAAAGTCTTGTTTCTTACTGCCAGTCAACATAGTTAACAGTTAAAAGAGACTTTAGTTAAATGTATTACTGTAACAGATACAAAACATTTTAACTTATAGTACAGTGGGCAAAATGTATTGCATTTCAATAAACATTTTAAAAATATATAAAATTACAAGTGACGTTTCAGAAAATATAAATAAATGGAAACATCATGTATGTTAGAATAATTCAAATGGAAATGAAATATGGAACATCACAAATCATGAAATATAGTGAATATAAACGGTACAAGAGAATAATTCAGTAGTTAGAAATATATCGTAATAAACTTGTTTAAATCATCTTGCTGGTTAAAATTACGTTTGATTATATTACATATAAGAATATTACAAACAATATGTGATCAGCAAGAGTACAAGCTGTATTGTACCTTTGCTACACCATTGTTAAGTAATTGTCTAAAAAAAAAAAAATTCTTAGCCTCCAGTGAGCCCTTCCTCAGCACTCCTCTGGTCTGTACTCTCTTGATCTTGCTTCCGGTGAACATAAAGTCCCTAATACGTTGTCCACAATACAGTCGGTCCTAACTCACTCACTACTAACATAGCGAGATATATTGAAATAAATACAACAGAGAATACAACTGTTGGTACACCCTAGATTTTGTATTATTATGTAAACAATAAAAGTAATGGTCTTGTGACTACTACTACACAATGGCTCACCAATTTACTCACCTCCTGTAAAGTATCTTTGTAATTAACGCTACATAGTTGTTTAATCTCTCTCTCTTTCTTTCTCTCTCTCTCTCTCTCTCTCTCTCTCTCTCATACACACAAATATATAAATTATATGTATATATATATATATATATATATATATATATATATATATATATATATATATATATATATATATATATATATATATATAACGTCATCCAAGTGTGTTTACATCATTCACATTATTGCTATATCACATCCTTGAAATTTATTTAAAAACTCTATATGATATATTGGGACCGGGGCAATTTTAGATTAATTCATATTGGGGCCATTCTTCTCTTTATGCAATTAATTGTATCACTCAGTAATTGGACTCACCTAATTATGCCTTGAATAAATTGTTTTGGTTTTACCCAATTTCGATGAAATACTGGGACGGCTCAAGTGTTGTTTTAATTAGATGTGTGTTTATTTGTGTGGACGTTGGTTAGCGCACACACACACACACACACACAAAAGTAGGAGCACAATGGGGCCCTACTTAGAAAGATCTACTACTACTGTTATTGCCTTTACACGTCTCATCATATATTCATCATATATTCTTACCTCTTGTTATATATATATATATATATATATATATATATATATATATATATATATATATATATATATATATATATATATGTGTGTGTGTGTGTGTGGTATTACACACACCGCACCGATAGATATAAGAACAGCACCATCCCATCTATTGTTAAAATTATAAACAACTCCTGATTTATGTACTGTACAGCTCTGTAAATGTATTCTGTGCATATTATATCATTATGTCTAAATCAAATGTAAGTCTGTATATTTTCAGCCACCGGCTGCAACTCTATTAATAAACCGTTAAATATTATTATTATTTTATTATTATTATAAACATGTATCGTCCATAAGACAGTATAGAGTGGAGATAGTGAAACGTGGGGCGCGATGCCCGTAGACTTTCTCAGCCAGTTGGGCAATGTGAATTTTTACGATGCTGATATTGTTTCTCTCCGCAGCAGTGTTGTATTTTATTCTGTATATATATATATATATTTATATATATATATATATATATATATATATATATATATATATATATATATATATATATATATATATATTTATATATATATATATAATATGTGTGTGATTGTTTATTTTTAGCTTATATGAATATTCTCTTCTGACTTTATTAAAGAAACTTGTCCTTAAACAAAGTTCAGATCTTAAATAATGAAGCACTGAAAGACAAACTGACAGACATACAGACAGAAACAGGGTGCTTAGCCGCCCACACGGGACTCTAGCGTGGGAACCAAGGCAGCTGAAACAAGCACCGAGGAGATACATAGCTTTTCCTAGCTGGCCAGAGAGGCCAGTGTGGCCTTCTTAACGCTGACTTTGCTTGTCTTAGCTGGCCAGAGAGACGAGTACGACTGTTCTGACAGTAATACATCATTTTTTAGCTTAAGAGAAAGATAAGTACTCCTTTCGTGACCTCACAGCTAAAATTATCCCCCATAGCTGAAGGTAGGAAGTGAGTATAGTTAACAGACTACAGCGTTATTTCTTGGCTGCATCATACTGAACACCTTCCCTTAACCTTACTACAGCCTAGCCTAGTTAATGTATGATACACTGCAGCTACACCCGGCTACAGTGATTTTAGCTGTGCGAAATAAAACTAATGGACAAGCAGTACAGAATAAAATTTCGTTAGAGAGATAATGAAGAACTGTGTCTGTCTGTCTGTCTGTCTGTCTGTCTCAATTAGGAACTTCATAATGTTTGATTGAGAATAGGAGTTAAAGGACAGTGGCTTTTAATTTGAATGTTTAGATTAATTATAGGCCTGTGGATTAATTATAGACATGGATTAACTATTGTCGTGTGGATTAATTATTGAATGTTGGATTGACTATTAACATGTGTTGATTATAGGCCTGTGGTTATACAGCTATGGGTTGATCATAGACGCGTGTATTGATTATAGGATAGAGTATTAATGATAGATTTCTTGCTTATTTATTTTCCTGGGATGATTATACACCTGTGAGTTGATTATACATCTGTAGATTGATTATACACTCGTGGAAATATTATACACTAATGGACTAATTATACACCTGTGAATTAATTATAGCCTTGGGGGATAGTCAAGAGAAATAAAACGCGACTAATTACCTGGAAGGGCGTGTCACCTGGGAAGGGGGGGGGGTTAAGAGGTGACGCGCGAGATCAAAGGACAGGTTAATGAAGATCAGGTGAATACAATCAGGTGAGGTGATGATCAGAACACGGTGATTTATGAGTGGAAAAGGTCTTGAATAGTGACTAATGAAAAGGTAATTAATACGGAGGGGAGGGAAATCAGAAAGGTGATTTAACCAATTAGTGGGATTTCGACAGGTGATTTATGGTAATGGAAGTCTGTTAATGGTGTGTGTGTGTGTGTGTGTCTTTTAATTATATTAGTTTTATTTTGGTATTTGAGAGTGGATGTTGGAGTGAGTGCATGTTTATATGGGTTGTTGTTTTAGTGAGTGGATGTGCGAGTGGATGTTTAGGCGTAGATGTTTGTGTGAAAAGATATTTGAGAATATTTAATCGGATATCTACATGGAGAGAATATTTCAAGTCATGTTTAAACGATGATTATATAAATGATGTTAATGCTCCAGTAGATGTTAGGGAACCATGTTAGGGAGTGTGTGTTTGAAACATTGATAATACAAAAGATATTTAAAGAGCAATTGATTATAAAGATAAATAATAACCTTTGTATACTAATGTAAAGAGAGTTTAAATCTATGTTGTTAAGGGATGCAGTTGTTCTTGTTATTGGGACTATATTATTATTATTAAAGTAGTAGAAGTTATAGGGGTGGAAATAGTAGTAGAAGTAGTAGTAATGATAGTATTAATGGTATTATTAGTGACGTTAGTATTATTCCTATCTTTTGCAGTACAGTAAAATATATATATTAAAATAATACAATTTGGAAGAATATAAGCTAGTGTAGTGCGTTGGTCCGCCACCCGGTGTTAGTGCGCCCTTGTCTCCTGTGATCCAGTGTTGTGATATAATTAATTAGCGTCTCTTATGTTCATCATCTCCGTCTCAGTATTAGCTCTGATGTCCATAAACCGGTGATAAAATGAGCTATCTCTGTAATATATATGAAATTGTGTCGTGGTGATTGTTGTGAGGCAGTAAACAAGATAATTAGTTGATGTTATCTTGACCACCACAACCAGTGATTTACAGTCCAGATGATAATTTAATCCGAGATCAAATTTAACATAAGGATTATAGAGTTAAAATATATAAGATAATCTGAGTTTTTAGTTTAGATGAAGTTCTCTCTAGGTGGCTCAAACAGCGACACGGTAACGGTACAATTTATTATGAAGACAGGCAAATTTTTTATGACCTGATGGAAGTTGACGAAGAGATTGAGCCTTGTGTTGGTGTGGCTTAATAGGTTCAGGGGACAGACGCGGTTAATGGTTATTATTATTGTAGGGGAAAAGTGTTCTGATGATTACGATTGACATCTTCCCTTTCTCAAATCGTAAAGTGCTTTGTTTGACCCCTTTAGTTGTTGTTATTATTATTATTATTATTATTATTATTATTATTATTATTATTATTATATCCTCCCTCCTTCCTTCCCCGCTCCCTGTTCTTCCCTCCCTCCTTCCCTCCCTCCCTTTCTTTCCTCCCTCCCTCTTTGGTACCCGACACTCCCTGCCTCTCCCCTCTCTCACTTATCCGCACCCTCTCCCTACATCACACCTCTCCCACTCTCCCCTCTCACCACTTACTTAGTGGACCTGCCTGCCACTCCCCTCACCTATCTCTCTCTTCCCTCACTTACCTCATTATTCTTCGGTCTCCATCTTCTTGTCTCTCGTTATCCCTTCCCGTCCCTTCTCTCTCTCTCTCTCTCCACATTCTTCCTATGAGTGTGTAGTTATTAAATTCCTACTGAAATAACATTCTCCCTCCTCTCCCTTACTCCCACTTTTACTCCTCCCCCTCACCTTGCCCCCGCCTTACCCTGCCCCCGCCTTACCCTGCCCCCGCCTTACCCTGCCCCCGCCTTACCCTGCCCCCCCGCCTTACCCTGCCCCCCTCCCACATACACACATACACATCTCTCTTTTTTTTATCTTTCTTTCTTCCTCTCCTTCTCTTTCTTCCCCTCTCACCATTATTCTTGCCCCCCACTCTCTGTTTCTCGCCGGTAATCTCCCCCACTCACCTCCCCCATGACCTGTAGTTAAGGTGTGAGAGAGCTAATGTGACACCTGACTTCCCTCACTAATAATTGACGACGCAGGTGAGCAGAGGTCAAGTTGTTTGTCACCGAGGGAGAGAGAGAGAGAGAGAGAGAGAGAGAGAGGTGATGGTTGGTGTTGTGATAGTTGTGTGTGTGTGTGTGTGTGTGTGTGTGTGTGTGTGTGTGTGTGTGTGTGTGTGTGCGCGTTCATATCTTATGCACAATACTTAAGATACACACATGTACACCGCTGACATCCAAAGTAAACTTATATTATACCCCCATAAACCCAAGATACACACACACATCAAGATTACACTCATACAAACATAATACTCATACACACATAGTACACCCATATTACATCCATACACTCACACTACGTTCATAAACCCACACTGCACTCATACTACTTATACGACTATACAGCCACACTTAACTCATACACCCATAATACACCCATACACCAACACTTAACACTCATATGTACTACACTCACAAAGCCATACAACCCTCCAAGTACACTGCCCGCTGTATAGAACCATCCAGTTTAGCCGACAACTGGCATTATGGCGTCTTGTGCTGCTGTACGTTTGTCTTATGAACGCTGAGGTCTGGTGATCTACGTGCGGCTAATGAGGGTGATGGTGACGACGGGGATAATGGTGAGTGGTGATGTCGACGGGGATAATGGTGAAGTGTGGTGACGACGGGGATAATGGTGATGGTGGTGAAGAGGGGGATAATGGTGAAGTGTGGTGGTTAATAGTGGTGGAGTGGTAATGGGTGACTGATGATAGGTATTCTCTCTCTCTCTCTCTCTCTCTCTCTCTCTCTCTCTCTCTCTCTCTCTCTCTCTCTCTCTCTCTCTCCTTAACCACTCCAAAGCTTCTTTTCTTCCCCTACTCCTACCCATCTCCACCTCCCCTCTCTTTCCCTTCCTCATTTACCCATTCCCTCTCTAGCCTCTCCTCCATCTTTTTCCACCGCGTTTCTTTCTACTCCTTCCCCCCCAACACACCTGTTCGATGCCTCCCAATCTCTTCCCTCCGGCCTCCCTTCCCTCACCCCAACCAACTCTCCACCATCCCCCTCCTCTTTCCATTTGCACCCCCCTACACCTCCAACATCCTCTCTCTCTTTCATTATCCCTACCCCTCCCGCCCCTCCCCCTCTCACTATCCCCACCCCTCCCGCCCCTCCCCTCACCCACTACCGCCACCAGCACCTCCTCTTCCCCCCTCCGTCTCCAATACCTCACCCTCCTTCTTCCTCATCCCACCCACCCCACCACTCCTCCCTCCTCTCCTCTCCTTGCTACCGTCTCCAGCACTCATTCCCCTCCCCTCTCCTCCACCCCTCTCCCTCCCCTCCCCTCCCCATCACCGTCTTCAGTATTCACCCCCACCCCCCTCCCCCCTCTCAGTGCCTTCTAGTCTTGTCTCTACCCTGGACCAATTAGGCACGAGCAAACACTTGGCATTTAAGGAGAAAGAGGCAATTGTCAGTCTTGTTAGGCAGTTCCAAAAATTAACACCAGGGGGCAGGGGGTACTTAACCTGACCGTGTGTGTGTGTGTGTGTGTGTGTGTGTGTGTGTGTGCCTTCTCTTGGGGACGGCCTGGGCGCTTGTACTCACCGAATATTATGTAGAATTATTTCTTGCATTTGTGTTTTGATTTATTTTCGGGATAATCAGATAATATACATCTTTTTATGTTTGTTTTTGTAATTTGTGAGTGATAAAGTACGTTGTTTCCTCACGCACGCACACACACACACACACACACACACACACACAGGTATTAGCATTACCATAGTTACCTGTGTCCAGAATATTTAATTAATGGTATTGAAACGAAAAAATATTAATGTTCATCTTTTATGTTCATGTTAAAACACTTCACTTGGAATATTTTTGTTTTATTTAAATTCGTTTTATAATTACGTGGTTTTATTGGTGCCTTTGTTTTATTTTTATGTTTTATTTAATTTTGTTTTATAATTACGTGGTTTTATTGGTGTCCGTGTTTTACTGTCGCGTTTTATTATTCCTATTTTCTTCTTTAATTCCATGGTTTAACTGGTCTCTAGGTTTAATCTGGTGTTTTATTTAATTTTATTGAATAATTATTAAATTTTATTGGTGCTTTTGCGTTTTATTTATGGTGTTACATTTATTCTCAATTTCTTCTTTTATAATTAACCTATTTTTTTCTTCTTATATTTCAGGTAAGTGTTGAACGTCGGGGTGAAGACAGAGTACAGGTTGGTGAGTGTTATTATCCCCCTCGTTATCGTCTGCAGGAGTGATAAAGCAGCAGTCGTCTGTGTCTGTTTGTTTGCGTGTACATCCGGTTGCTATGGTGTTTATATATTTTGGCGGGAATATCGTCCTAAGGTATGCATTTGGGTTCTTGGCGTACTATGGAATAACTCCCCCCCCCCCCCCCCTGGTGGGTGTTTTGGTGTGGGCGATTGTGCAGCGTTTGTGATGATGTGGTCACTCTTGTTTGTTTGATTTGTCAGTGTTTTTTCTTCTTTTTTGTCAAGTTTGGTGAAACAGATGTATTTTTCACCAGAATAGTGTATCGTTGTTGATTTGGTGTGGTACATTGTCTGGGGCTAGTGTGTGTTTTTTGTATATGCGTCCTTTCTTTCTTTCTTTCTTTTCCACTGTTCTCACACCTCTTCATAGCATCGTTCACTTTATTATGTAAAACGTGTTCCTTATACCTTTATATGAGGATTGGCAAGATGGTGGGATGGGATGAGAGGAGAAGAGAGGGGATTGCCATGGGAGGGAGAGAGAGAGAGAGAGAGAGAGAGTCGCAGGAAGTGAATGAGAGGGGTAGCAGCCGGGAGGGAGAGAGATGATCTCAGTGAGAGGGAGTGAGGGAGAATCACAGGTAACAGGGAGCGAGTGGGGGTTGCGTGTGTTAGGTAGTGAGAGAGGGTCGTAATCCGTAGAGGGAGATGGCTGGTGAGAGGGAGAGAGTGCGAGTGTCAGAGAGGTGGCAGGTAAAAGGGGGGAGAGGGAGGAAAAAACAGAGGTGGCAGATGAGATTAGGGAAGGAGGAATGCAGGTGTCAGCCCCGGAAGGCCAGAAGGTCGATCTTGAACGTCCTTACAACACATCCTTCTGAGAGGCCGTGTCTCTACCACCACCACCACCAGCACAACAACCACAACTACCACGATCACCACCACCACCACTCCCTCCACGACAACCACAACTACCACGATCACCACCACCACCACCACCACTCCCTCCACGACAACCACCATCGCCACTACAACCACTCTCAATCTCAATAACAACAGCAACCACCACCACCACTCCCTCCACGACAACCACCATCGCCACCACAACCACTATCAATCTCAATAACAACAGCAACCACCACCACCACTCCCTCCACGACAACCACCATCGCCACCACAACCACTATCAATCTCAATAACAACAGCAACCACCACCACCACTCCCTCCACGACAACCACCATCGCCACCACAACCACTATCAATCTCAAAAACAACAGCAACCACCACCACCACTCCCTCCACGACAACCACCATCGCCACCACAACCACTATCAATCTCAATAACAACATCAACCACCACCATCCACTTCCTATACTCTCTCACACACTCGCTGAATCACCCAAGAACCTGTTAACCACAGCTGAACATCATCACCACTTCTCATACCCATCAAATTTTATCCAACAAACCCGACTTCCGTAAAACCAGCGAAAACCTAACCAGCGTGAAGGAATATCCAGATTTTTCTTCTTCTTCTTCTTGTTCCTTTCGATAAACACCCTCTGAAATATTTTCCCTAGAATTTCAAACCTGGTGGTGTTGGCCGAGCAGTGAGAGCGGGAACTAGTGTAAAATCTGCGACATGTGGAAGAAACGGCCAAGAATCGACCAACTCCACCGTGAACCTCTTGTTACTGTGTGTGTGTCGCTAACCCAGCTGTGTACTGCCGCCACCAGAAACGATCAAGCAGGTCTAGACTCTCTCTCTCTCTCTCTCTCTCTCTCTCTCTCTCTCTCTCTCTCTCTCCTTTTTGTACAAATTTACGAAAGAAAAAGGTTGACGACGGAACTGGAAAACGCACGAAAGAATTCAACAAATAATTACTGTCGTCTGTTTCTTGCTCACTCCATTCACTTCATCTGTGATTATGAGGTTAAGGAAATGGATAAAAGAAGAGTGAGGAAGAAATAGGGATAAAGTAGGAGAAGGAAGAGGTAGGAAGAGCAGGAGGAGGGAAGATGAAGAAGAGACAGGAAGAGGAAGATGAAGAGGGAAGAGACGGGAGAAGAGGAGGAATAAATAATGGTTGAATCAGAGAACACTGCCACAGGCTAATGACAGACGGACGTTATATTCGCCGTATATTGACGTATTGTTGGCGTATTTGTAGTGTAGTGGCGTATTATTGGCGTATTTGTAGTGTAGTGGCGTATTATTGGCGTATATGTAGTGTAGTGGCGTATTATTGGCGTATTTGTAGTGTAGTGGCGTATTATTGGCGTATTTGTAGTGTAGTGGCGTATTATTGGCGTATTTGTAGTGTAGTGGCGTGTTTTGGCGTATTTTTGGGCGTATTTGTGAATGTTGAAAACGTTTCGTGGTACAGTTTGGAAGTATTTTGTATAGTATATTTAGTATTTTGGCGTATTTTAGGGCGTTTCGTGGCGTATTTTAGGGCGTTTAGTGGAGTATTTTAGGGCGTATTATGGCGTACCCTAGGGCGTATTGTAACGTATTTCTGGTGTCGTGTATTGTGTGTGTATTGTTGGCCATTTTGGATGTATAGTGCCAGAGGGATGGAAGGAGAGAGGGAGGGAGGGAAGGACAGTACTATATATGGCGGTGTCGACATAAAAGAGCAACAGTCACCAACAAAAGACATGCTCCCATTTTCTCTCCCTCACTTACTCTCGCTCCTCAATTGGGAAGGGGAAAAAAAAGTTCTCCTCCATTACACTTCCTTCCCTCTTAAAATCTCTTGTTTGAGCCCACCTACAGGCGAGGGCTGCATAATTACTTGTTTATCTTTATCATATAGTGTGTGTGTGTGTGTGTGTGTGTGTGTGTGTGTTATTCTATGTATCTATTTTCCTTCTCATATTTTGTCACATTTTGGTTCTTGTATCTCTTGTTTTTTTGTCCCCATTTTTGGTTTGTTTTGTTCTTCCTTCACTCTCTTCTAGCCGTTGTTTTCCCTTCTTTTTTTCTTCTTCTCTTTCACTTCAACTTTGTTAACAACACAGGTACAAAAGTCTGGTTTGTTTACAGCGAGTTTGGAGGGATAATTAGGTTTCAGATCCACGTCTTTTAAGTTGGCCAGACTAAGGTTATGTGTTGTGAACCCGTCTCTCTTAAGCCTCCTTTCTTCTTGTTGAATCTAACAATAACATGATCACTTTTATAGATGGCTTTATTCTTTTTTCTCAACCTTTATTATTTACTCCTAGAATTATTGTTCTGTTTCGTTCTTTGTGTTTATTTATTTGAGAACATCATAACTGTTCTTACCACATGATTGCGTTTTTTTCTTTTTTTTTTTAATTTTATATAATATTTTTGTGTATTATTTTTTTCTTCTTGGATGCCCCCCAAAGCTTTCATCTCGTGTTTCCTTCTTTCTGGTATTTGGTTTTTCTTTGGAGAAGTGTTTGAAAATTTAATGATGGTTTATTGGTAATTGTCTGAGTTTGTTCTTTACATTCAGATCACTTTTACATATTCACCCAAAACAGTATTTTAAGAACAAACGTAAATAAGAATTAAATAAAATAAAAATTATCGGATCATTCCTGACAATATTTGAAGATAAATTACATTAATATTTCTATGAATAATTAATCCAATAATTTATCTTCTATAGCGGCGTAAACGTTGGTATATTTGTCTTTGTATTAAACATGTGATGAAAATTTATCTCAAAGTTTAATTATGTGATGTTAGCATATTAATATCCTGTTATTGTTGTTGTCATTATAATTCATCCATGGTAATTTTTCTTTGTGGTGTGTGTGTGTGTGTGTGTGTGTGTGTGTGTGTGTGTGTGAACTCTACCTCACATCACCGTCCCCTCTGCCACCTCACCTCTCCCCGGGTACAAGAAAGAAGCAAGAAAAAGCATGAAAAAGAACAAGAAGATGAAGGCAGTGGTTCAACAGGTGCGGTGGTGCAGTTATACAAGAGATTAGGCAAGAAGTGCTTACCTTATATTGCCTGAGTGGGGGAGAGGGGTGAGAGGGGCGGGGTGAGAGGAGGAAGAAGAAGGTTGGGGAGAACAGGAAGGTGAAAAGGGAGAGAGAGAAGTGTTTGAACAGAAGGAAAAAAGGGGAGCAGTCGGAGGAGGAGGAGAGGGGGGGGGGGGATTGGTGGGAAGGAAGAGATGAAGAGGAGAGGAGGTAGAAATATAATACCCTTACACTCCCTCACCCTCGACTATAACAACCAGTACCATCACATACCTAAACTACATCATTATCCCAACTACCACCAGCCCCCAATACCAACAACCACCACTACTACCCCTTCTCCACAACCAACCACCATCATAACTAACCACCACAACTACTAGCACCCTATTACCAACTACCACCACTACCAACTATCACAAACTACCCCCCATTATATATCAACCACCACTACCAGCCCACATTACAACCACCACCACTACCAACCACCACAAACTACCACAATCACCAACCACCATCACCACAACAACCAAACACCCAAACTTGAACCCCAACCTGACCAAACTTTTAGGTTGAGAAGCTGTAGACGGTCTCATCATGCCTAGGTCGAAAACATCTCTCTCTCTCTCTCTCTCTCTCTCTCTCTCTCTCTCTCTCTCTCTCTCTCTCTCTCACTGATGAAATAATTAGTGTGTGTGCAGGTGTATGTGTGTATATATGCATGATGTTTACATGTGTGTGTGTATATATGTACAGTATATAAATATGTATGTAAGAATGTATGTATGTATATATGTTGATTTATGTACGTACGTTTATAAATATTGCTATGTGTACCACTTGGGTCCCCCCTCCCCCCACACACACAGGTGAAATATAACTGATAGATAGATAGATAGAGCTTGGGTTAGATAGAAAAGGTAGATGTTATTCACTTCGGTAGATAACCTTACCATTCAAACACACTTAAATGATCCTTTCTCACGGTCTACAGGACACACACACTACTACAACCACCTCGCACTCTAACACACACACACACACACTACTACAACCACCTCGCACTCTAACACACACACACACACACACACACACACACACACACACACACACACTACTACAACCACCTCGCACTCTAACACACACACACACACACACACACACACACACTACTACAACCACCTCGCACTCTAACACACACACACACACACACACTACTACAACCACCTCGCACTCTAACACACACACACACACACACACACACACACACACACACACACACACTACTACAAGACCATACCACCACACTGAAGTTCCACGGATATGGTATGATCTCCCGTCTTTACTGCTATCCAACGTCACTTCCCTAGCTAACAAGTTCGACGAGCTGGCAACTACAGTCAGGTCAACCGCCGCGAGCGTCGTTGCCATATGTGAGGCCTGGCAAATTGTGCCTGAAACGTGTCATATTGAGGGATATCAACTCTTTCATCACCTTCGTTCACAAAGACGCGGAGGGGGCGTTGCCCTCTTCTGTCAAGATGACCTACGCCCGTCACGCCTGGATGTTCAAGTCCCAGCAGATGTGGAAGCATTATGGGTACGTGTCGTGCTAAGAGCCCACCCACGCAACACTGCTTCCATTATAATCTGTGTGGCATACCATCCGCCTCGATCACCCACCAGAGACACTCTTATCAATCATCTCATCACCACCTCAGACCACCTCAGAGTTAGGTACCCATGTGCCAAGTTAATATTATGTGGGGATTTAAATGAAATTGACACCACTGATATCCAGGACCAGCTATCACTATCACAAGTTGTGACCTTCCCCACACACGGTCAAAATACCCTGGACCTTATCTTAACTGACTTAGCGGACCAGTACCAACCACCTCAACCAATGCCTCCTATCGGGTGTAGCACACACTTATCAGTGCTCTGGTCCCCAGCTGCCACTCCCACTCAAGTACAGAGACCCTACATCAAGACCTACAGGCCGATTACTGACTCTGCAGTGCGCCTCTTCGGGCAGTGGATAGTTCACCATCCCTGGACTGAAGTACTTAGCGTGGATGACGTGGAAACCAAATGGATAAATTATACCAACACCACCACGCAAGCTCACCACCACTTCTTCCCCGAGAAGTCCGTCAGATCTCACCCAGCTGACTTGCCCTGGATCACACCTCGGATCAAAAGACTTATGCAACAGAGAGACAGAGCCTTTCATCTCAATGACCACATCCGCTACAGGTCCCTTCGCAACCGAGTCATCCGCGAAATACGCACTGCAAAGAAGTCCCACTACCCAACCAAATTACAACACCTGAAACAGACCAACATCAGTCAATGGTATGGTAAGCTTAAAGAACTCTGTGGACTAAACAATAAGACACACCCCCTCCCCTTCCTTAGCCATCTCACTAGTGTTGACGCAGCTGAGCAAACAAATAACCATTTCGCTACTATATGCCAGACGCTCCCACGGCTTGACACAACCACTCTCCCTGCTTACCTACCAGCCTCCCTTCCCACTGACTTAGTAGAAGAATTTGACGTAGCAAAACGCCTGGACAAACTAAAATTAAAACGCTCTACCACCCCCATTGACTTACCAATGAAACTCTTCAAGGAGTTCTCCCCGGAGCTTGCTAAACCCCTCTGCTCCATCATCAATGCTTCTCTCAGTCAAGCCAGATGCCCAGCTGACTGGAAGACCTCTTATGTATCACCAGTGCCCAAGTCAACCAGCCCACAATCCTTAAATCAGCTACGACCTATTGCAATCACCCCAATACCCAGCCTAATCTGTGAAAGTTTTGTGTTCGACTGGGCTTATGCTGATATTGCAGGAGTCGTAGACCCTCAGCAATTTGGCAACATGAAAACTTCCTCCACCACTCACTGTCTTGTCAGCTTTCTCGATTACATATACCGCCATCTCGAGAAACGAAAAACGTCTGTAGCTGTCGCCTTCATTGATTTCACTAAAGCGTTCGACCTAGTCGACCACAATATAATCATCAACAAAGCTATTGACCTCGGGCTTCGAAGAAGCCTCATACCATGGCTTACAGACTTCCTCAGTGACCGACGCCAAGCTGTACGCTTCCGAGGGGCTGTCTCCACCTTTCAGTCACTCACCTGTGGCGTCCCCCAAGGCACCAAGATGGGACCACTCTGCTTCCTTATGCTCATCAATGATGCCCTAAGAGAAACCCCTGCTCGCTGGAAATATGTCGACGACTCCACCATTGGGATCAGCGTCAACAATTCTGCTTCCAACTATACCGCCCTTCAGGATTTATTGAACAGTCTCCAAAACTGGGCTACCAACAACCATGTCACCATCAACCATACCAAGACCATGGTTATGCACATCAACCTCTCCTCCGACATTGTCCCACCTCCTTCCATTACTCTAGGTCCGAACACACTCCAGGTCGTAGATTCCACGAAGCTCCTCGGCGTCACCATAGACAACAAACTAAATTGGAAACCACACGTCAATGAAGTTGTCAAATCCTCCAGTTTCCGTCTCCACCTCCTCCGCCGACTCAAGTCCCTCGGAGTTCCTGCACACGAGCTCCTCAGTGTTTACACAACATTCATACTTCCCAAGCTCACCTATGCCTCCCCCACCTGGTCTTCCTCCCTAAATGCCACACAACGTAAACACCTAGAAAAAGTGCAAAAGAGGGCATGCAAGATTATTCTCTCCTCCTCCTACTCCACATATCAAGAAGCGCTCAACACACTGACCCTTTCGACTCTCACTGACCATCACCACGACCTCATCTGCAAATTTGGTAAGAAGCTTCTACACCATCCCCGACACCGGCTCCTGCTACCACCCGAGGTCCCTTGTCCGAGAATTGCTGTTCGACACCACAACCGCATCCAGCCCATACGTGCACGAACTGATCGCTATAAGAACAGCCCAGTCCCAACCATTGTAAAAATTATCAATAACTTGTAATACTGTAACACTGTCACTATGTTGAATTGAACTGTAGTTTGAGCTTTTCCCCATCTAAGTTATTATATGTCTTATTTGTGTCACTTATGTTACTTGTATATTATTTGTAATTCGTAACCCACTCCCCAAATATGTAACTGTATATTTTCAGCCTTCTGGCTGCCAAGCTCTTTCAATAAACCGTTAATTATTATTATTATTATTATTATTACAACCACCTCGCACTCTAACACACACACACACACACACACTACTACAACCACCTCACACTCTAACACACACACACACACACACACACACACACACACACACTACTACAACAACCTCGCACTCTAACACACACACACACACACACACACACCCACACACACACACACACACACACTTCCATCTCATTTCAACACACACTCTACTATACATCCTTCTCACTCCAACACAGACTTTGTCACATCTCCCTCTTACAGCAACACACACTCTACCACACTTGCCTCTCACTACAACACACTTTTTTCACAACATTCAGTCCACCACACACGTTCTTACCCTCTCACTCCAGCACACACACTACTATACATGACTCTTACTTCAACACACACACACACACACTCAAATTCCAACCATTTTCGTTCTCTGCTGCCACGCACTCTACCTCCCCCCCCCCCCCACCCACCCTCGCGCCCCGGTGATACGAGGTCACCGGGCAATGATAGTAATCATAATAACACCACAATTCCTCACGACGCCGACTCGATAAGTCAATTACCCGGCGGGAGGCACAACACGCGTGGACTCCGGGCGAAGGGGGGAGCTGAAGACACACAGACGAGAGAGACCACCAACAGGAGAAACGAGGAGGAACTTACCCCTCTACCCCTTCCCTCACTCCTCATTAAACTCAACAAGTATAAAGACGACTCCTACAGATGGTAAATACTCCTTGATGTTATCCAGTAGGAGGGTATTTCTCTAACAGTCCCTTCAACAAGACGGCCTTCTACAGGAGCTTCATGAGAAGGACGAGTACATCATAAGGGACTTTTCGTCGCTGTTGTTTCTTCCTGCTGTAGTCTTGAAGAAGGATGGATTTCGTGCTTCGTAAGATAGAGTTTCGAGGTCTCGACCGATTGGAGAGTTTAGTCGATGACACTGGCGATTATGTCAGAGAGTGGCCCTGGTGGTGGTTGTGACGAGTGTACCTGATGGTGATGACAGGTCGAGGAAGCCGTGTGTCTACCTGCAGTTGTGGTGTAGATGGTGATGATGACAGCCTATAGACAGGAGATGTCGATAGGTGAAGGAGTTAACGGACAGAACTTTTGACAGGTGGAGACGTGTGGAGACGGTGATGTTGACAGGTGAAGACGTGTGTACATTGCAGTGTTGACAGGTGAAGGAAACTGTATACCTGGGGCTAAGGACGTCTCATGATAGTGTTGATGACCAGTGATAACAGGTGTGTAGACGGCACTGACGTCAGAGGAAGGCAGGTGTGTACGGGAGTGTGACGAAAGGTAATACAGGTATCAAAATCAGGATTCATATACATGTGATGGTAAAACTGTGTGGAGACAGGTGCGTCTAACTGACAGTAGTGACAGATCATATAACTAAGTGAAAATAAACAGCTAAACGGTGACGGTATATTTATAATTATAGAAAGACTGTAATCTCTCTCTCTCTCTCTCCATACACACACTATAGCAGCCATGAAAAGCAAATTATGTTATAGAGAAAATGTGAACTTCTTTAAGTTACTGAGTGATTATTTAAGTAATGTGTAATATAAATGCGCTGGTCTTTCACGCCGATTTACAAAGGTGATTCATTTTAATTAAAGTGTCGGAAGGTTTAGGTGAGTTTTTTACAGGTGTGGAGAAGTGTTGTGAGCAAATGATGATTAATACAGGCAGTTCCCCCCCCCCCCCCCCCGGTGTTGTGATGACGTCTCTCTCTCTCTCTCTCTCTCTCTCTCTATCGTGTTGACGTGCTAAAGCTGGTAAGAGTGACAGATAATAGTACAGACACTCAGCAGCTTCCAACCCTGTAATCTATCTTTGCAAACACTGCCTAAAATTTCACACTGATCCACCCAATGTGAAGTAGATGATTGATGTGTGTGTGTGTGTGTGTTTTGTGTGTGTGTTTTGTGTGTGTGTGTGTGTGTGTGTGTGTGTGTGTGTGTGTGTGTGTGTGTGTGTGTTTTGTGTGTGTGTGTGTGGTTATTTGTACGTGTTTGTTTGTGTGTCTATGTGTGTGTGTGTATGTTTCTACTTCCCTATCTTTGCTTTATAATCTATATAAATGTACTGTACTTCAATGTGTATAAGTTTGTGCGTTTCTATATGTAAATTTATATATGTGTGTTTATATAGTTCATTTATATATACAACTATATTATTTCTTGTAAATAAACATCGGAAGGAATTAAAACATCCATCCATTCAATCTATCAATTTATTCAACTAATTATTTGTTCAATCATCATTCTGTTTATTTATTTATCTATTTGTCAATCAACCAATCTACTGTGTCTATCTGTCTATTCATCAATCCAGTCTATATCTGTCTGTGTCTGTCTGTGTCTATCTGTCTATTCATCAATCCAGTCTATATCTGTCTGTGTCTGTCTGTGTCTATCTGTCTATTCATCAATCCAGTCTATATCTGTCTGTGTCTGTCTGTGTCTATCTGTCTATTCATCAATCCAGTCTATATCTGTCTGTGTCTGTCTGTGTCTGGCTGGCTGGCTATCCATCACATCTATCAGTCTATCAATCTATCAAAATGCAAGATATAGGAGTAATGATAAGTAGGGAAGAGGGGTAACAAAGTACCTCACTTGGAATAAGCAGTTCAGTTCTGGTCACCGTACTACAGAATGGATACAGAATCCCTAGAATTAATTCAGAGGAAAATGACAAGACTAATAATCCAGGGTATTACGAACCTTGAATACAGAGACAGATTAAAGCACATAAATTTGTACTCCCTGGAGAGACGTAGAGTGAGGGGCGATATGATCGAGGTGTATAAATGGAAGTCAGGAAACTCGTACAAATGGTTTTAAATAAGACAAATAGCGCTGCAGTGTGTGTGTGTGTGTGTTGATAAATAAGTTGTATATACACTAACTCAAGATAAGGAAGCATTCGTCGTACAAATGATAATGTCAATAAAAAGGAACAGGAACACTTTGGTAAAAGAAGAAATACTTGGAACATTTTTCTGGTTGTTCCGCCTCAATTCCAACTCGCATCTGCTTTGACTATATATTACATTATTTGTTTGTTGTGTCTCGTGCATAAGGAAAGCTGCTTTTATCGCGCCTTTCAGTTGGAAAATCAGCGCCTTTGTATTTCTTACATCATCTATTTTATGTAATACAGATTCACGTATAAACATATTATTGTTATGTATGTAAAATATATTTTTGTGTTGGCATAATTTTCATCTGAATTATGAGAGAGACAGACAGAGACCGAGAGATACACACAGACAGACAGAGGCCAACAGACAGACGGACAGAGATAGTCAGACAGACACAGAGACATTCATACAAGAGAAAACACAGACAGGCATAGAGCGACAGACACACAGAGATAGACAGAGAGACAGTGATAGGCAGACGGACAGACAGGCAATCAGAGTGAGAAAGGCAATCGGGCAGAGACAGCTAGAGAGACAGAGACCGATATTGTAAGAAAGACAAACACACAGAAACCGACAGACAGACAGAGTGTTTCTGCCCGTCTGTCTCTTTCGTCTGTGTTAGTCTCCGTCTCCGTCTCTCTGTTTCTGTCTGTCCCTCTCTTTCTGTCTGTCTGTCTGTTTGCTGTCTGTGTGTGTCTCTGTCTATCTTTCTTTGTTTCTCTGTGTCTGTCTCCGTCTGTCTCTGTTTGTCTATCTGTCAGTCTCTGTGTGTCTGTCTGTCAGTCTCTGTATGTCTGTCTGAGTGTCTGTCTCTGTCTGTCTATTTCTGTCTCGGTATGTCTATGTCTTTCTCTCATTCGTTATCTGTCTGTCTGACAGTCTCATTTTGTCTATATCTGTTTGTCTAACTGTCTTTGTCCGTCTGTCATTTGGTCTGACTGTCTCTGTCTATCTGTCTGTATGTCTGTTCTATCTTTATCACTTTGACTATATGTCTGTCTGTCTGTATGTCTTTCTCACCCTGTCTGTCTCTCTGTCATTCTTTCTCGCTCTGTCTTTCTCACTCTGTCTTCTTCACTCTGTCTGTCATTCTCACTTTGTCTGTCTCTGTCTGACTGTGTGTCTGCGTCTTTCTCTGCCTGTCATATCTTTCTCACAATGTAGGTCCCTGCCTGACTGTCTATCTGTATGTCTGCCTCTGCCTGTCCTTTCGCATTCTGTCTGTCTGTCTGACTATCTCTGTCCGTCTGTCTGTTGGTCTCTGTCTGTGTGTGAGTGTCTCTGCCTGTGTGTCTCTCAGTCTATTTATCTTTGTGTCTCAATATCTGTCTGTTTGTCTGTCTCAGTTTATGTCTGTCTGGCAGACAGAGACAGACAGACAAAGACAAATACAGATAGAGATTGAGACAAACAGACAGACAGAAAAAGACACAGACACACAGACAGAGACTGAGACACACACAGACAGAGACCAACAGACAGGCACAGACCAACAGACAGACAGAGAGATTCCTACAAGTTGTTATTATTTCTTCTTTTACCAAAGTGTTCCTGTTGCTTAACAACTCAATCAGATACGTTATGGTTACGTGGTGAGTCAAGGGACAGTTGTCTGTTTCAGTTTGGGTGACAGCGGTCGAGCCTGAGAAGAGCGCCGGATCTTCTTATTTACGGCGATTCCTTCTTTATCTTGAGTTAGTAGCCAAGATTGGCTGCAAAAGGGCCACACACAGCGTCAATACAATTGTAACTGCTATTTGAGTATAAATTCATACAAATCCTGAGAAAAACTACGTAAATAAATGAATTATTAAAGAAAAACAACAAAACCAACACATGTAACATAAAAGAACCTTCAGAAAATCCGACAGTAGACCCGTGGCGGTGGCCTGTAGCACCGCCGGGACCAGGTCGAGGCTGGGCCCAGCCTGTTGCTCACAACTGATCACTCGGGTATGGAAGTGCTGTATGGTAGTGTGCTGTGGTGTAGGGTAGTGTAGTGTGCTGTGGTGTAGGGTAGTGTAGTGTGCTGTGGTGTAGGGTAGTGTAGTGTGCTGTGGTGTAGGGTAGTGTAGAGTGCTGTGGTGTAGGGTAGTGTAGTGTGCTGTGGTGTAGGGTAGTGTAGTGTGCTGTGGTGTAGGGTAGTGTAGAGTGCTGTGGTGTAGGGTAGTGTAGTGTGCTGTGGTGTAGGGTAGTGTAGTGTGCTGTGGTGTAGGGTAGTGTAGTGTGCTGTGGTGTAGGGTAGTGTAGTGTGCTGTGGTGTAGGGTAGTGTAGTGTACTGTGGTGTAGGGTAGTGTAGAGTGCTGTGGTGTAGGGTAGTGTAGTGTGCTGTGGTGTAGGGTAGTGTAGTGTGCTGTGGTGTAGGGTAGTGTAGTGTGCTGTGGTGTAGGGTAGTGTAGTGTGCTGTGGTGTAGGGTAGTGTAGTATGCTGTGGTGTAGGGTAGTGTAGTGTGCTGTGGTGTAGGGTAGTGTAGTGTGCTGTGGTGTAGGGTAGTGTAGTGTGCTGTGGTGTAGGGTAGTGTAGTGTGCTGTGGTGTAGGGTAGTGTAGTGTGCTGTGGTGTAGGGTAGTGTAGTGTGCTGTGGTGTAGGGTAGTGTAGTGTGCTGTGGTGTAGGGTAGTGTAGTGTGCTGTGGTGTAGGCGAGTGTAGGGTAGGGTACTGTAGTATGATGTTGAGAGGAGAGGGGATGGAGGTATCCCTTTTCGCCTTTTTTATTTACTTAATCTTTATCCCTTTTGCCTCTCTCTTCCCTAACCTTTATCCAGCCCTATCGTTCTTTCTTCTTTATCCATATTCCTTCTTTATCTTTAATATTCATCTCGTTATGCTTACTTGTCTCTCAGCGTCTTGAAACTCGTGTGTGTGTGTGTGTGTGTGTGTGTTTGTAAAGGTGTTGGGAAAAGGTTATTGGTTTTGCTATGCTCTCTCTCTCTCATTATCAAGCCTCATCTCCCCCCCTGACCTCTCCATCCACCTGACTGCTTCTCGGGAATATTGAAACATATCCGCCATGTTTTTTGAGAGGCAGTAGATACAGGTTGTTCATCCTGCCAATATTTGTTTATTTTTTTCTCTCTCTCTCCCTATCTCCCTACCTCTCCCCCTCTTTCTCTCCCCTCCCTCCCTCTCTCTCCCTACGTCTGTCCCCCTCCCTCCCCCCCCCGTTTGTGAGTGAGGGAGCAATGCATCAAGAGTTTCACCACTCTTCATAATATGGTTCAGCATATTTGGATAAAACGTATCAGGGAGGGAAAGCCAATCAACGAACGAGATGATTAGAAGGAAGGTTTTTATTGGTTAAAAAAAATTATTTTCTTCGACCTCTCGCAGTACAACATGGATGCTTATCTATATGTTAACGCACGCACGCACACAAAGCAATTACATATACAGACACGCACTCACGCAAGCACAGAGACAATCACGGACACAGACGAACACAAACAAGTGGTGATGTAAAAAAATAAACGAAAAGAGAGAACCAGATAAGAGAGACAGAGACGTATAGACAGACAGACGATGACAGGAAGGGGAGACAGAAAGCCCAAGAATAAAAACAGGAAACCCAAAGACAGTGAACAAATGAGAGAGAGAGAGAGAGAGAGAGAGAGAGAGAGAGAGAGAGAGAGAGAGAGCTAACGAAGAACGGCAGTAATTACCCAGATATCACTCGACTGTTCTCAAGACGTGTGTGTGTGGCCGAGGTTATACACAGCCTGCAGGGAACAATAGTTAAGGCGCTAATAACTGCCTTAAACACTCTTGTCATTACGGGTCTTATCTCTGAGGAGGAAGTTAAGAAACGAGGCAAAGATGAAGAAGACTGCCAAGAGATTAAGACGATGATAAAGATGATGTGGAAGGAGATAAAGAGAGAGATGAGTAAACAGGATAATAGTGGATTGATATATTGAGTTCTTGTTCTTGTTCTTGTTCTTCTTCTTCTTCTTGTTCTTCTTCTTCTTCTTGTTCTTGTTCTTCTTCTGTTGTTTATTGTTGGTATTGTTGTTTTATTGTTGTTGTTGTTTTTGAATAGTTGAAGCCAAAAACGATAAGTAATTAACTTGATTAATTTGGATGTAACTATGAAATTGTCTTAATTGATATTTAAGTACGCTTATTTACGTCTCCTGTCATTGATATAAGAGATTTTAAATAATCACACTTAAGAAAGCCACTTAATCACACTTAAAGGCTTCATCAGTCCAAGTCGAGTTGTTTAGTAGTAATCGCACTTGGAATAATTAATCTTTTCATTCCAAGTGTCTTAAGTAATCGCACTTTAGGACATTATCCACAAAATCCACAGATCTTAAGTAATTGCACTTAACACTACATGTGGTCCAAGTGTTAAGTAATTGCACTTACGATCTCGACACTTTTAAATAATCCTCACTTAAGGGATAATTACACTTGAAAATCATTCTACTTAAGGTTTTAAGTCGTTAGGGATAAGGCACTCAAGTCATCATACTCAACACCTTAGTCATCGTTCTCAGTGTCTTAAGTCGTCGTTCTCACTGTCTTAAGTCATCATACTCAACACCTTAGTCATCGTTGTCAGTGTCTTAAGTCATCATACTCAACACCTTAGTCATCGTTCACAGTGTCTTAAGTCGTCGTTCTCAGTGTCTTAAGTCATCATACCCAACACCTTAGTCATCGTTCTCAGTGTCTTAAGTCATCATACCCAACACCTTAGTCATCGTTCTCAGTGTCTTAAGTCATCATACCCAACACCTTAGTCATCGTTCTCAGTGTCTTAAGTCATTATACCCAACACCTTAGTCATCGTTCTCAGTGTCTTAAGTCATCATACCCAACACCTTAGTCATCGTTCTCAGTGTCTTAAGTCATCATACCCAACACCTTAGTCATCGTTCTCACTGTCTTAAGTCATCATACTCAACACCTTAGTCATCGTTCTCAGTGTCTTAAGTCATCATACCCAACACCTTAGTCATCGTTCTCAGTGTCTTAAGTCATCATACCCAACACCTTAGTCATCGTTCTCAGTGTCTTAAGTCATCATACCCAACACCTTAGTCATCGTTCTCAGTGTCTTAAGTCATCATACCCAACACCTTAGTCATCGTTCTCAGTGTCTTAAGTCATCATACCCAACACCTTAGTCATCGTTCTCAGTGTCTTAAGTCATCATACCCAACACCTTAGTCATCGTTCTCAGTGTCTTAAGTCATCATACCCAACACCTTAGTCATCGTTCTCAGTGTCTTAAGTCATCATACGCAAACTCGTAATCGTAGTTTTTTTCCCCCCGTAATCTAACCTGAGCTCATTTCATATCATTACACTTAGGTTTAATGGGTCGCAATTCAAATTGTTGTTCTGGCTGTGGGTCGCAGTAAAAAACGTTTGAAAAACATTGTTCTAATATGTATGAGAATATATTCGTCGCTGTCACTAATATTTACGTGTATTTATCCACATATATTCTTATCACCCAGACGTACGTGATAGCCAAAGTGGGAGGAGTGAAGGACAATGGTATATTATTATGTGGGGCTGGCAACAAGTCGATCTAATGTGTATTTAGAGAAGAAGAGGCGATATTTCATGACAAGTGTCGTGAGTGTGTAGGGGGTGTGTGGGGGAGTGTTATTGTGTGGGCAGTGTTGTGGGTGAAGAATTGATGTGAGGGAGTGTTGGTGTGCGGGAGGAAGGGTAAACGGGAAAAGGCATTACTTCACTGAGAGACTGGTGGTAACTTGGCATCAGTAGATAAGCATAAAATAATAAACATAAAATCCTTTAAACAAAGAAAACACAGATAAACACCGAAGATAAGAGAAGATAAGAAAAACAAAAGTAATAAGAGTAAAATATTCAAATTTTGGTAAGATAATAAGATAAGTGACTGCTGGACAGGACCATAAGACATGGTACCTTGTGGGGGGTCTAGTTAGGAGTTTATTTTTACAGCATAACATAGTGGTCGAGGTTCCAGGTCATAGTTATTTATTTTAGTTGAGTAAATTTTCTCGGGATATGAAGGATAAAAATGGTGTGTGTGTGTGTGTGTGTGTGTGTGTGTGTGTGTGTGTTATAATCTTAAAGCGTTCACGTATATGTAAAAGCTTGTAAACCCGGACCATTACGCTTTATAAACTCTCACCATCACCATTAAAACTCACCATTACGTCACCATCATTCCTTTTAGCTATCTTTTTTATCATTACTTCTTCATTCATACTTCAGTGGTGCACCAGTAACCCTTCACCAGCATCGGTCCTCTAGTGAATAGTTCCTCCAGTCACCTCACCATCATTTCACCATATCACCATTCTCATCGTTACCTCACTGTGGCCTTCCCAAGAACTTCACCATCTCTTTTACTATCACCATCACCTCACCATTACTTCACCATAACACCAGGGTCCGTTGCTACCCACACGATGACGTCACCATCTGCAACGAGGACAATTTTTCTACTCCATGTCCGGTGCTTCTGGCTCGTGTGAGTAACCATAGTGTAGGTGTAGACAGCGGTGGTGAGAGAAAATAGTGTAGGCCTCTCCATTGTGGGTGAGAGTATGAAAGGCAGACACTCATAATATTTAAAGTGTTTACCATGGAAGCTGTGACCCCCCCCCCCCCCTAGTTCGCCAGGCCACCGCCAGGGGGACATTGATCAACATTCCAGAAGTTGTATTTATGTTACATGTGGTATTTTTGCAGTTTTTCTTCAATAATTGATTTATTTTCGCAGTTCTTAACGTGATTTTAAACTCAAATAGCAGAGTTACCGTGGCGCTGTTGTTTATAACTGTTTGGTATTCTTTTGTATGTGTTTTGGTATAGGTTCTTGCAAAATTTCTTCATGATTCACGACACTCATACACACGACAGTCAAACACGCACACACAAGTGTATCTTGAGTTAGTAGCCAAGATTGGCTGTAAAAGGGCCACACACAGCTTCAATACAATTGTAACTCTGCTATTGGAGTATAAATTCATACAAATCTTGAGAAAAACTACGAAAATATATGAATTATTAAAGAAAAACAACAAAACCACCTTCAGAAAAGCCGACAGTAGACCCTGGCGGTGGCCTGACGAACTACGTCTAGCACCGCCGGGACCAGTTCGAGGCTGGGCCCAGCCAGTTGCTTTTTTTTTTTTAATGGGAATTAGCCCACCCGGGCACAGATCAAACGACCCACAACGGGGCCTGGGGGGGGGGGGGCGAAAAAAGAACAGAAATAAATTTAAAATAAAGAAAAAGGTTATACTGTGTTAATGTACACCAGGAGGAGGGTTTCTGTTTACTGGGGTTGGCGTCTCTTGGTGCCGCAGTAGGTGATTGGTGCTTTGGTAGAGTTAGTTTGTCTAACTGTCTCTGTCCGTCTGTCTCTCAGTCTCTGTCTGTCTTTGTATCTCTGTTTGTCTGTCCGTCAGTCTGTCTCTCTGTCTGCCAGTCTATTTTTACAATGTCTGTCACTGTCTGTCTGTGTCTGTGTTTGTCTCGTTCTGTCTCAGCCTCTCTGTCTTTCCACTGTGTCGGTCTCTGGCTGTCTGTTCTGTCTGTCTGTCTTTCTGTCTGTTTTTTGTTGAAGGGAGTTGTTGAGTTAGGTTGTTTTTATTGAGAGGGTTGTCGCTGAGGTTGGGTATGGAGAATTGTAAGTATTTCTGTGCGGCTTTGTCTGGGGGGGGGGGGGGGGTGTTGCTGTGTTTGGAGGTTGGTTGGTATTTTATTTTATTGTATTTATTTATTATTTTATTTTATTTTTTATTTTTTTATTTATTAATTTATTTATTTATTGTTATTTTGTTAATTATTTATTTATTTTTTGTTGGGGGGCGGGGGGGGGGCGGTGGTCGGGTATGTTGATTTATAGGATAGGATTCCTTAGGGAGGATTTGTAGACAGACAGACAAACAGACAGTTGAAAAACAGACAGACGGACGGACACAGACAGACAGACATTAAACAGACAGACACACAGAAACAGACAGAAACCGTCAGACAAACGGACAAACACACCGAAAGACACAGACAGAAAAAGACATACAGACAGACAAACAGACGAGCGGAGACAGACAGACAGTCAGAGGCAGACAGGGAGAGACAGACAATCTTGGCTACTAACTCAAGATAAAGAAGGAATCGCCGTAAATAAGAAGGTCCGGCGCTCTTCTCAGGCTCGACCGCTGTCACCCAAACTGAAACAGACAACTGTCCCTTGACTCACCACGTAACCATAACGTATCTGATTGAGTTGTTAAGCAACAGGAACACTTTGGTAAAAGAAGAAATAATAACAACTTGTAGGAATCTCTCTGTCTGTCTGTTGGTCTCTGTCATGTCTGTCTGTGTCTCTGCCTGTGTGTCTCAGTCTCTGTCTGTCTTTATATCTCAATCTCTGTCTGTGTGTCTCTGTGTCCGTTTCTTTCTGTCTGCCTGTCTGTCTGTTTGTCGCAGACACAAGCAGACAACTGACAGACAGACAGACGGAGAAATAGAGGGACAGACAGAAACAGAGACGGCGACATAGACTAAGATATAGACGAAAGAGACAGACAGACAGAAAAACAGAGGCAGAAAATCAGAAAGACAGACAGATCGATATTGTGAGACAGACTGGCAGAAACAGTCAGACACAGAGACACAGATAGATGGGGGATGGGGGGATTCCACACCCTTCCCAGTCGGTGGGTCCTGATACCTTACCGTACACCACCCTACACCACCATACCCCATACTACACCACCCACTACACCCTCACTACACCACCATACCCCACACTACACCACCCTA
Organism: Homarus gammarus; assembly: GCA_958450375.1. Taxonomy (NCBI): domain Eukaryota; kingdom Metazoa; phylum Arthropoda; class Malacostraca; order Decapoda; family Nephropidae; genus Homarus; species Homarus gammarus. The sequence continues at coordinate 58,781 of CAUDMG010000050.1, forward strand.
CACACACACTTCCCAGTCGGTGGGTCCTGATACCTTCTGTCGGCGCCTGACGGATTGTACCATTCTCCACTTCCTGGGAAGGATGTGGATTCCCTCTCCTCATCCCCCACTCCCCATCATCCCTCTCACCCCACCCACCCCTTCATCCTCTCACCCTTCCCAGTCGGTGGTTCTTGGTACCTTCTGTTGTTGGCTCTCTGATGGTACCATTCCCCACCTCCCAGGATGGGTGAGAGGATGATGGGTGTGGGTGGGTGGTTATAGTCGGGATGTCCTACACCCCCAATACACCACCCTACCCAACACTACCCTATTTTATGACTTATTATTTGTGCTGTCTCAATTCTGATGTTGTTGACAAATGACCAGGAATTACAGTAATTATAAATGTTCTAATTATTATTCTCAATTATATTAATCATTTAAGTTAAAAAAAACACCAAAAGAATCGAACGACCCACCGCAACACAACGAACCCAACGACCCACCGCAACGCAACGAACCCAACGACCCACCGCAACGCAACGAACCCAACGACCCACCGCAACGCAACGAACCCAACGACCCACCGCAACGCAACGAACCCAACGACCCACCACAACGCAACGAACCCAACGACCCACCGCAACGCAACGAACCCAACGACCCACCGCAACGCAACGAACCCAACGACCCAACGCAACGAACCCACTACACTTTTTTTTTCTTTTTTTTACTACACTACCCCTACACTAAATTTTTTTTTTTTTTTTTTTTTTTTAGTACACCACCCACTACACTACCCTCTCATCATCGCTCTCTTCCCACCCACCCCTTCATCCTCTCACCCTTCCCAGTCAGTGGTTCTTGGTACCTTCTGTTGTTGGCTGACGGATGGTACCATTCCCCACCTCCCAGGATGGGCGAGAGGATGATGGGTGTGGGTGGGGGGTTATAGACGGGATGTCCTACCCTACCTAACCTTACCTTACCTTACACCACCCCACACCACCCTACCCAACACTTCACCACCCTTCACCACGCACTGCACCACACCACCCAACACCTACCCGAGAGTTTAGTTAATAAGTGATGAACTGGCTTGGCCTTGCCTCGATCTGGGACTGGAGGAGCTAGATAGAGGTACTTACTTCGTCGTGTCACAGGCAGGGGAATTACTATCGACTTTTTGGAAGGTCTATTTATGTTACATTAGCTGTTTTTCCTGTTTTTCTTTAATAATTCATATATTTACGCAGTCGACCTCCAAAAGTAGACGTTTATTAACATAGAGATATAATGGGGCACTCCGTACAACATTCAAGCTATGTGGGCGTGTATGACTTGTCTTCTTGTGTACATGACTCTCGTGTGTGTGTGTGTGTGCGTGTATGACTGTCTTGTGCATATGACTGCCATGTATGTGTGTGTATGACTATCTTGTGTATATGTCTGTTGGATTCTCAAGTCTTTGTCCACTAAATTCCCTCACCTAAACCTTCTCCATTACCACACCCCTCATCCCCCACCCTCCACCCTCACCCCGCCAACCCCCACCCCCACCCTCACTCCCCCACCCTTACCCCCAAATGGCGCATTCATCTACTGTAAGTCACTCTTTTAAATTGGGGCATTAAAAAAACAAAAAAGCGTCAAAACAACAGAGACTCGACCGGCTCACTACCTACCATGTTGATTGCCCGCACAAGATGGACGAACAGACAGAATCTCATAAAAATAAAGTTCTTTTTTTTCGCCCCCCAGGCTCCGTTGTGGGTCGTTTGACCTGTGCCCGGGTTGGCTAATTCCCGTAGAAAAAAAACACACACAAGAGAGAGATAGAGGAGAACACAATATCAACTTAGTAAATCATCCTTCCATTTCATTTCCAGGAACAACTTCAGTTCTCCACGAGGTTCACCCGTGGACAGCCATCGTTATTGGAACATGGGGAAATGTCGTCCGGCAACTATTTTTGAAACCAAAAGAAAGAAAATTGATTTGGATGGACATAAAATGTATAAATCTGCAAAGGAATAATATTTGTTATACGATATACTCCATACAGAACAGCACATGCAGAATTGTATTGTTCTTTTTAAAAGCTGTCCATGTTTGTGTACGAAAAATGCCGCCAGCCTCTACTCGCCGTTTATATCCTCCAAATTCGCCTAACCATCATAAAAGGTAAGCCTTTAAGATAACTAATACAACTAATTTATGTGTAGAAATGTATTGAAATCAAATTGAACTAAAAAAAAGTCGTAAATGGTCTATTTGAAGAGTGGTGAGAACAGCTTCCTCTGGGATGGTCAATGACGTCCTTTATCAGAATTAATATCGACCCAATTTTCGTAATGAGCGCAATTAATAACAGTCCATCACTACCAAAATAATCATTTCCTTAGTATAATTACTTATTAGCCTAGATTTCATATTTTAATAGGTAACTAGTGCTAGGTACTTCCCAGGCATGTTTCATTTGTGCATCAGTTTAACCACAATTTGCTACTAATAAGATAAATTCAGTGACCTAAATTCATGTTTTATTTTTATATTCCCTTAGTGACTCGATGTATTACAAAAAAGAACTACTTTACGACTTGTTTGGGCCAACAGTTGGAGTGGTGATATTAATTAACTTTGCCATTCACACTGGTAGAATCAAATGTAGATATATTGGCTTTGTATGTCCATGATTTCAACAAAAATGAATAAGTCCTTCTAAAATAAATGGAATTGATGATATTATTATCTTTTTGGCCATCCAGCGAATTTAATGATTTTAAGTTGACCGATTTTTACAGACAGAGACTGAGAGACAGACGGACAGAGACAGTTAGACAAACTAACTCTACCAAAGCACCAATCACCTACTGCGGCACCAAGAGACGCCAACCCCAGTAAACAGAAACCCTCCTCCTGGTGTACATTAACACAGTATAACCTTTTTCTTCTATATTTTAAATTTATTTCTGTTCCTTTTTCGCCCCCCCCCCCCCCAGGCCCCGTTGTGGGTCGTTTGATCTGTGCCCGGGTGGGCTAATTCCCATTAAAAAAAAAAAAGCAACTGGCTGGGCCCAGCCTCGAACTGGTCCCGGCGGTGCTAGACGTAGTTCGTCAGGCCACCGCCAGGGGTCTACTGTCGGCTTTTCTGAAGGTGGTTTTGTTGTTTTTCTTTAATAATTCATATATTTTCGTAGTTTTTCTCAGGATTTGTATGAATTTATACTCAAATAGCAGAGTTACAATTGTATTGAAGCTGTGTGTGGCCCTTTTACAGCCAATCTTGGCTACTAACTCAAGATACACTTGTGTGTGCGTGTTTGACTGTCGTGTGTATGAGTGTCGTGAATCATGAAGAAATTTTGCAAGAACCTATACCAAAACACATACAAAAGAATACCAAACAGTTATAAACAACAGCGCCACGGTAACTCTGCTATTTGAGTTTAAAATCACGTTAAGAACTGCGAAAATAAATCAATTATTGAAGAAAAACTGCAAAAATACCACATGTAACATAAATACAACTTCTGGAATGTTGATCAATGTCCCCCTGGCGGTGGCCTGGCGAACTAGGGGGGGGGGGTCACAGCTTCCATGGTAAACACTTTAAATATTATGAGTGTCTGCCTTTCATCTCACCCACAATGGAGAGGCCTACACTATTTTCTCTCACCACCGCTGTCTACACCTACACTATGGTTACTCACACGAGCCAGAAGCACCGGACATGGAGTAGAAAAATTGTCCTCGTTGCAGATGGTGACGTCATCGTGTGGGTAGCAACGGACCCTGGTGTTATGGTGAAGTAATGGTGAGGTGATGGTGATGTGAGCTAGTAACAGAGATGGTGAATAGATGGTGAAGTTCTTGGGAAGGCCACAGTGAGGTAACGATGAGAATGGTGATATTATGGTGAAATGATGGTGAGGTGACTGGAGGAACTATTCACTAGAGGACCGATGCTGGTGAAGGGTTACTGGTGCACCACTGAAGTATGAATGAAGAAGTAATGATAAAAAAGATAGCTAAAAGGAATGATGGTGACGTAATGGTGAGAAGAGGTGATGGTGAGTTTTAATGGTGATGGTGAGAGTTTATAAAGCGTAATGGTCCGGGTTTACAAGCTTTTACATATACGTGAACGCTTTAAGATTATAACACACACACACACACACACACACACACACACACACACACACCATTTTTATCCTTCATATCCCGAGAAAATTTACTCAACTAAAATAAATAACTATGATGTACTATGTGAGGCCCATAGGGTTATGTGAGGCCCACAGGGTTATGTGAGGCCCATAGGGTTATGTGAGGCCCACAGGGTTATGTGAGGCCCATAGGGTTATGTGAGGCCCATAGGGTTATGTGAGGCCCACAGGGTTATGTGAGGCCCATAGGGTTATGTGAGGCCCACAGGGTTATGTGAGGCCCACAGAGTTATGTGAGGCCCACAGGGTTATGTGAGGCCCATAGGGTTATGTGAGGCCCATAGGATTATGTGAGGCCCATAGGGTTATGTGAGGCCCACAGAGTTATGTGAGGCCCACAGGGTTATGTGAGGCCCATAGGGTTATGTGAGGCCCATAGGGTTATGTGAGGCCCATAGGATTATGTGAGGCCCATAGGGTTATGTGAGGCCCAAGGGTTATGTGAGGCCCATAGGGTTATGTGAGGCCCACAGGGTTATGTGAGGCCCACAGGGTTATGTGAGGCCCATAGGGTTATGTGAGGCCCACAGGGTTATGTGAGGCCCATAGGGTTATGTGAGGCCCATAGGGTTATGTGAGGCCCACAGGGTTATGTGAGGCCCACAGGGTTATGTGAGGCCCATAGGGTTATGTGAGGCCCACAGGGTTATGTGAGGCCCACAGGGTTATGTGAGGCCCATAGGTTATGTGAGGCCCACAGGGTTATGTGAGGCCCATAGGGTTATGTGAGGCCCACAGGGTTATGTGAGGCCCACAGGGTTATGTGAGGCCCACAGGGTTATGTGAGGCCCACAGGGTTATGTGAGGCCCACAGGGTTATGTGAGGCCCACAGGGTTATGTGAGGCCCACAGGGTTATGTGAGGCCCACAGGGTTATGTGAGGCCCACAGGGTTATGTGAGGCCCACAGGGTTATGTGAGGCCCACAGGGTTATGTGAGGCCCACAGGGTTATGTGAGGCCCACAGGGTTATGTGAGGCCCATAGGGTTATGTGAGGCCCATAGGGTTATGTGAGGCCCACAGGGTTATGTGAGGCCCATAGGGTTATGTGAGGCCCACAGGGTTATGTGAGGCCCATAGGGTTATGTGAGGCCCATAGGGTTATGTGAGGCCCATAGGGTTATGTGAGGCCCACAGGGTTATGTGAGGCCCATAGGGTTATGTGAGGCCCATAGGGTTATGTGAGGCCCATAGAGTTATGTGAGGCCCACAGGGTTATGTGAGGCCCATAGGGTTATGTGAGGCCCACAGGGTTATGTGAGGCCCATAGGGTTATGTGAGGCCCATAGGGTTATGTGAGGCCCATAGGGTTATGTGAGGCCCAGAGTTTTGTGAGGCCCATAGGGTTATGTGAGGCCCACAGGGTTATGTGAGGCCCATAGGGTTATGTGAGGCCCACAGGGTTATGTGAGGCCCATAGGGTTATGTGAGGCCCATAGGGTTATGTGAGGCCCACAGGGTTATGTGAGGCCCATAGGGTTATGTGAGGCCCACAGGGTTATGTGAGGCCCACAGGGTTATGTGAGGCCCATAGGGTTATGTGAGGCCCATAGGGTTATGTGAGGCCCACAGGGTTATGTGAGGCCCATAGGGTTATGTGAGGCCCACAGGGTTATGTGAGGCCCATAGGGTTATGTGAGGCCCACAGGGTTATGTGAGGCCCATAGGGTTATGTGAGGCCCATAGGGTTATGTGAGGCCCACAGGGTTATGTGAGGCCCACAGGGTTATGTGAGGCCCACAGGGTTATGTGAGGCCCACAGGGTTATGTGAGGCCCACAGGGTTATGTGAGGCCCACAGGGTTATGTGAGGCCCATAGGGTTATGTGAGGCCCACAGGGTTATGTGAGGCCCACAGGGTTATGTGAGGCCCACAGGGTGTGTGAAGGCATCCGGGTGTGTGAGGGCCACCGGGTGTGTGAGGACCACAGGGTGTGTGAGGACCACAGGGTGTGTGAGGGCCACTGGGTGTGTGAGGGCCACCGGGTGTGTGAAGGCATCCGGATGTGTGAGGGCCACCGGGTGTCTGAGGACCACAGGGTGTGTGAGGGCCGCTGGGTGTGTGAGGGCCACCGGGTGTGTGAAGGCATCCGGATGTGTGAGGGCCACCGGGTATATAAGGGCCACCGGGTATATAAGGGCCACCGGGTATGTGAGGGCCACAGGGTATGTGAGGAATGCCGGGTGTGTGTGTGTGTGTGTCACAGGGTGTGTGTGAGGCACAGGGTGTGTGAAGGCCACAGGGTGTGTGAGGGCCACCGGTTGTGTGAAGATGTGTGAGGGCCACCGGGTGTGTGAGGGCCACCGGGTGTGTGAGGAATGCCGGGTGTGTGTGTGTGTGTGTGTGTGTGTGTGTGTAAGGGTCACAGACTGTGTGTGAGGCACAGGGTGTGTGAAGGTCACAGGGTGTGTGAGGACCACAGGGTATGTGAGGGCCACAGGGTATGTGAGGGCCACAGGGTATGTGAGGAATGCCGGGTGTGTGTGTGTGTGTGTGTGTGTGTGTGTAAGGGTCACAGACTGTGTGTGAGGCACAGGGTGTGTGAAGGTCACAGGGTGTGTGAGGGCCATAGGGTGTGTGAGCGCCACAGGGTGTGTGAAGGCCACAGTGTGTGTGAGGGCCACCGGGTGTGTGAGGACCACAGGGTGTGTGAGGGCCACTGGGTGTGTGAGGGCCACCGGGTGTGTAATGGTATCCGGATGTGTGAGGGCCACCGGGTGTGTGAGGACCACAGGGTGTGTGAGGGCCGCTGGGTATGTGAGGGCCACTGGGTGTGTGAGGGCCACCGGGTATATAAGGGCCACCGGGTTTATAAGGGCCACCGGGTATGTGAGGACCACCGGGTGTGTGAGGGCCACTGGGTGTGTGAGGACCACTGGGTGTGTGAGGGCCACAGTGTGTGTGAGGGCCACTGGGTGTGTGAGGGCCACTGGGTGTGTGAGGGCCACCGGGTATATAAGGGCCACCGGGTATATAAGGGCCACCGGGTATGTGAAGGCCACCGGGTGTGTGAGGGCCACCGGGTATGTGAGGGCCACCGGGTATATATGGGCCACCGGGTATGTGAGGGCCACCGGGTGTGTGAGGGCCAGAGCGTGTGTAAGGGCCACCGGGTATGTGAGGGCCACAGTGTGTGTGAGAGCCACTGGGTGTGTGAGGGCCACCGGGTATATGAGGGCCACAGGGTATATAAGGGCCACCGGGTATGTGAGGGCCACCGGGTGTGTGAGGGCCACCGGGTATGTGAGGGCCACCGGGTGTGTGAGGGCCACCGGGTGTGTGAGGGCCACCGGGTATGTGAGGGCCACAGTGTGTGTGAGGGCCACTGGGTGTGTGAGGGCCACCGGGTATATAAGGGCCACCGGGTATATAAGGGCCACCGGGTATATAAGGGCCACCGGGTGTGTGAGGGCCAGAGGGTATGTGAGGAATGCCGGGTGTGTGTGTGTGTGTGTGTGTAAGGGTCACAGGGTGTGTGAGGGCCACCGGGTGTCTGAGGACCACAGGGTGTGTGAGGGCCGCTGGGTGTGTGAGGGCCGCTGGGTGTGTGAGGGCCACCGGGTGTGTGAGGGCCACAGGGTATGTGAGGGCCACCGGGTATATAAGGGCCACCGGGTATATAAGGGCCACCGGGTATATATGGGCCACCGGGTATGTGAGGGCCACAGGGTATGTGAGGAATGCCGGGTGTGTGTGTGTGTGTGTGTGAGGGTCACAGGGTGTGTGAGGGCCACCGGGTGTCTGAGGACCACAGGGTGTGTGTGAGGGCCGCTGGGTGTGTGAGGGCCACCGGGTGTGTGAAGGCATCCGGATGTGTGAGGGCCACAGGGTATGTGAGGACCACCGGGTATATAAGGGCCACCGGATATATAAGGGCCACCGGGTATGTGATGGCCACAGTGTGTGTGAGGGCCACAGGGTATGTGAGGGCCACCGGGTATATAAGGGCCACCGGGTATATAAGGGCCACCGGGTATGTGAGGGCCACAGGGTATGTGAGGAATGCCGGGTGTGTGTGTGTGTGTGTCACAGGGTGTGTGTGAGGCACAGGGTGTGTGAAGGCCACAGGGTGTGTGAGGGCCACCGGTTGTGTGAGGATGTGTGAGGGCCACTGGGTGTGTGAGGGCCACCGGGTGTGTGAGGACCACAGGGTATGTGAGGGCCACAGGGTATGTGAGGGCCACAGGGTATGTGAGGGCCATAGGGTATGTGAGGAATACCGGGGGTGTGTGTGTGTGTGTAAGGGTCACAGAGTGTGTGTGAGGCACAGGGTGTGAAGGCCACAGGGTGTGTGAGGGCCATAGGGTGTGTGAGGGCCACCGGGTATATAAGGGCCACCGGGTATGTGAGGGCCACCGGGTATGTGAGGGCCACAGGGTATGTGTGGGCCACAGGTTGTGCCAAGTTTACAGGGTGATTGAGGGCCAGAGGGTGTGTGATTGTCACAGGGTGTGTGAAGGTCGCAGGGCGTGTGAAGGTCACAGGGTGTGTGAAGGCAACAGATTGTGTGAATGTCGCAGGGCATGTGAAGGTCACAGGGTGTGTGAAGGCAACAGATTGTGTGAGGGCCACAGGGTGTGTGAAGGCCTCAGGGTATGTGAGGGCCACAGGGCATGTGTGGACCACAAGGTGTGTGAAAGCAACAGATTGTGTGAGGGCCACAGGGTGTGTGAGGGTCACAACATGTGTCAGGGCCACAGGGTGTGTGAGTGCCATATTTGTGTAAGGGTTACAGGGTATGTGAGGACTACAGTGTGTGTGAGGGCTACAGATTGTGTGAGGGCCATGGAGTGTGAGAGGGCCACAGGATGTGTGAGGCCATATCGTTTGTAAGGGCCAGAGGATGTGTGGGAGCCAGAGGGTGTGTGGGAGCCAGAGGGTGTGTGGGGGCCAGAGGGTGTAACGGCCATTATTCGCCCGGATCAAGGTGTGTGGCGTTTACAAATAGGTCTCACCTGACCAGTACACTCAGGCTTAAGCCACAGTCACCTCCAGCTTATGTAAACCGACAATAACCACAGACGTCTTTTATTATATACAAACTTGCAAAGTACAATGTGTTCATGAATGCCTCACCAAGGACCTTCTCGTGCGTTCAAATACTGAAATTGAAATTGAAATATTTTATAGACAATAAAACTATAACATCAAAAGGACTATGCAGTATACTACTCCCACCCTCACCTATACCATCCCTTTCTGGGGCTTACAAAAAGTTATAAATATTATAAGAACACATGAATTATTTTACACCAATAAAATAGTTCATTTTGACATGAACGCTGTACTACATCAATAGAACAGATAATTTAATCTTATACAAATTTAAAGGTCATCATAACCTTGAAGCAAAATATTTATACAATGAAAAAATAATAATTTGTCCATAATTTTCAGTAATATTTGTATCCCAATCATAGTCTCATTATAACAGTATCAACAGATGGTAAGTTAGTCCCGTAAGTTACATTGGTGTTTTGTAACACATACAAATAATGCTGAAAACTCTCGCTACACATGACAATCACTTCTCTTTCAAATACCGAGAGAGGAACTTAATGGTTTGTGTGGTAAGGTCGGCCACCTCTTAAGAGACACTGGGCTGATTGATTGTGGTAATTACATCCCTGGCGACGCAACAGCGTAGGTTATATTTCGCCGAATTAAATTTAATGTTTAAAGGACTAAAATAAAATATTGCAAGTTAAAAACATAATAAATAAAATAGAACTTTCATAAAAACCATTTAAACGTTAATAAATAACACTCACAGCTTGTGTCGAAGGCCGGCTGCTCACTAGGCTCCTCACTACTTATCAGTTATCACAACAAATATTTTTTCGAAAGTTTGTTATTCAAGAAGTTTATTTTCCTTAATGATCTGAAGTGTCTATGATTTTCGAATCAATGACCATCCGAAACTTTTTCAAACAAATTGAATCATTCGATGAAAGAACTTTCGAACAAAGATAACTAATGTTGGAAGTTTATCACAACCAAGAATGATGATCTCACAATTTTTCTCAAAGCAGAAGATATGAAGCTAACGTATGGTAACGAAACATACCGTAATGATCTTTGGGAAATTTGGGTAAAGTTAGGTTAGTTTTGGTAGCTTCGTATCATCAATAAATGATTGGTTTTGGACTCTTGGAGTTCAGTCGTGGTACTATTTTTAACATTACTTTCCCTAAACCGAGACGCTACTCAGTGCCGCGCGACACCTTGGGGCGGTGCATGGACGCTCACCGCTCTCTGTGACTTTATTAATTGTATTGGTAATTTAATGCAGCGCGTTATATGATGAATTTACACGCTGTGATCACACACAGAAGACCTCCTGGGAAAAAAGTTGGATACATATGGTGAAGTGTTTACTAAGTGTCTTAACGGTGAAGGAAAGTGGCAGGACACCGGGTGCACAACGCCTTCTTGAGGAGTCACGTAAGACGCTGTTGTTGTGGTTTAAAGGAACAATAAAAAACCTTGTATCTTTAATGGGAAAGATTTCCTCAACTTGGTGCTAAGGGTGGAACACACTCGTTAAATATTAGCCTTTTCGTTTTCCCTTGTTCGTGTTAAGAATAAAATCTGTGTTCCGCTCGGACCGCCATCTTGGACCGCCAGTTCGTGTTCCTCCTCCCCGTTTATTTATTTTTTTTCTGTTTTATCGTTTCTGTCATCCAGCGAATTTGCGGATTTTAAATTCCCAACGTTATATTGGGTTAGGGTAGGATTTAATCAGGGTTTTTCGATGGTTTTGGGGTATTATTTTACTTTCGCACATAGCGTGGGTGCGTTCATAGTATAAGCTTGTTTGGTATTGTAGGGGTATCGAGATATTAAAGTTGTCTAGCTCTCAGGATGGAAGGAAACTCTAATGTGGTTTTCTTGTATAATATATAAGTTATATGATAGACAGTCTGGTGCTGGAGGTGCTGTGTGGTGAGGGGCTGCTTGGTAGAGACGTGCGGTGAGTAGCTTGTCGAAGGAGGTATGTGTGCAGGAGCTCCGTTAGAGAAGATGTTGCCTGTTGCTGGCCTCCTGGTTGAATGAAATGTTAACAGTGTGGAGCTTGCTGGAGGAGATGTTGCTTGTTCAAGAAGATTGGTCAGAATGAATCTCAATGGAGAGACAGAGCTTATATACACCCAGCAGCGGCTATGAGTCATGGTGGGAAAACCCGAGAAGTAGCCGGTGACTAGTTCCGTTGCTAAGATACGGCGGGCAATGGAATGCGGATACGCTTGGTTGCTAGGGAAGGCGGTAACAGGTGGTGGCGTGGCAGCTTGTAGGGGAGACGTCCACTACAATACTCCCCCTCCCCTCCCGGCGCGGCGGGAGGCTGGATGTTGTCCGGGTTGTGTCCCACACATAACACATACCGGGCAGGTGTATGTACGACTCGACCGCTACGTGTAACAACTCCGTCCAGTGACACAAAACCTGTGGGAGAATTAGGAGGAGAAAGAGGGTTTGGGATTAGAGGAGGTTGTACAAGCAATGGTTGTTGTGCTCCTGCTGCTGCAGGGGCTGCGTCAGGAGGAGGGTCCATGGCAGGAGCAGGTTCAGGTTCTATGACAGGAGGAGGGTCTATGACAGGAGCAGGTTCTATGATAGGAGGGAGGCTTACTACAGGTTCAGGTTCTATGACAGGAGCAGGTTGTACATGAGGGTGAAAAGAGGGTGCCCAGAAATGTCGTGGGCGTGGTGTTGCTGCCGGTGGTAACTGCGGGTGGACTGGTGCAGGCGTAGTTTGTTGATGGTGCTGCTGGGCTGGGGGCCCGACGGGTAAGGCGGCCGGTTTGACTCTGTCTATGCTGACGGTGTCATGTCTGCCATTCCGGATAATTGTCAGGAACTTTGCAGAACGGGTAACCACCTGGAAGGGTCCATCGTAGGGGCGTTGTAATGGGTTGCGGTGAGCATCATGCCTGACGAAAACATACTCGGCTGTGAGTAGTGCAGGAGGGATGTGTTCAGGGCGCCGAGTAGGCTGGCGTGGAGCAGTAGCTCTGAATGCAGAAACTGCTTGTCGTAGCTTTTGGAGTAAGTCGTGACGAACGGCTGGAGTGGCTTGATTGGGATCAGGAGGGAGTGAGAAATCCCCGGGTAGCCGAAGGGGCTCGCCTAGTGTCAGATCTGCTGGGCTACAGTCCATATCCTCCTTGTGTGACGCACGGATGCCGAGGAGCACTAAGGGAAGCGCATCAGTCCAGCTGTAAGGGTCGTGCTGTGCCTTGAGTGCGTCCTTCAGCTGCCGGTGAAAACGTTCTACCATGCCGTTGGCTTGAGGGTGGTATGCTGTAGTGCGTTGTCTAGACGTGCCGAGGAACTGTAGGAGGTGCTGCCAGAGTTGTGACTCAAACTGTACTCCTCGGTCAGTGATTACGGTAGCGGGGGGGCCAAAACGGGAAACCCAACCGGACATGAAGGCGCGGACAGTAGTCTCTGCTGTAGCGTTGGGCATGGGAATTGCTTCTGTCCACCTGGTGAAACGGTCGATGCAGGTGAAGATGTAGGTGCTACCGTAGGATGATGGAAGAGGTCCCACGATGTCGAGGTGTACTACTTGAAAACGTCCTTTGGGAATAGGAAAGGCTTGTAAGGGGGCCCGTATGTGACGATGTATTTTGGAGGACTGGCAGGCCAGGCACTGGGCAGCCCATTTCTTAGTATCAGACTTGATGCCGGGCCAGACGACACGTTGCGTGAGGAGGCGCTGGGAGGCCCGCACACCCGGGTGGCTGAGACCATGGATGCGGTCGAAAACAGCGCGGCGGTGGACGTGAGGCACGAACGGTCTAGGCTGTCCACAGGATACGTCGCACCACAATTTTATCTTTGTGCCAGGAACAGGGAGTTCTTGGAGTATGAGGCCTGAGGGGGATGTCTTGTAAGCTGCCAGGTCTTCGTCTTTCTCTTGAGCCGCGGCTAGCTGCCCATAATCAATGGGTGGAGATGAGGGAAGAATGGTGGATATACAACGAGAGAGGGCGTCGGCGATCTCGTTGTGGCTGCCTTTAATGTGTTGGACGTCGCTGGAGAACTCCGAGATGTAAGCCAAGTGGCGCAGGACACGAGGTGTATGTGACTGGGAAGCTGAAGCGAAAGCGTGGACGAGGGGCTTGTGATCAGTGAAGATGGTGAACTGACGGGCCTCGAGGAAGTGTTGGAAATGTCTGACAGCCAAGTATATGGCCAGGAGTTCTCGATCAAAAGCGCTGTACTTGAGGTGTGGTGGTTGAAGCCGTTGTGAGAAGAAAGCAACGGGCATGAAAGTTCCGTTGATCTCCTGCTGTAAGACGGCGCCCACTGCAGTAGAAGAAGCGTCTGTTGTGAGAGTGGTCCGGGCGTTAGGTGCGGGGTGGGCCAGGAGGGTGAGGCGTGTGATGTGCTGTTTGATAGTGGTGAATGCCGTAGTAGCCTCTTGAGTCCACATGAGAGACTTGTGAGACTTCTTTGGGCGTCCCTTGAGAAGGTCGTGTAGGGGGGCTAGGACGGTGGCAGCTTTGTCAATGAAGCGGTGGTAGTAGTTGACTAAACCCAGGAACTCCCGGAGTTTCTTCGCCGTTTCAGGTTTGGGGAACTCCCTAATCGCGGTTATCTTCTGTGGTAGGGGTTGTATGCCACTGGGCGAGACTCTGTGACCGAGGAAATCGATGGCCGAGGTTCCAAAGACGCACTTAGCAGGATGAACTTTCATGTTGTTGTTCTGCAGGCGTTGGAGAAGGAGTTGTAGGTGGTGGTGGTGCTCGGCAGGCGTCGAAGATGCGACGAGGATGTCGTCAATGTAGACGGTGACAAAATCGAGGTCGCGAAGCATATGGTCCATGAACCTCTGGAAAGTCTGTGCTGCATTGCGTAAGCCAAAACTCATGAAAGTGTACTCGAAGAGTCCGAACGGAGTGGTGATGGCTGTCTTCTGGGTATCTGCCGGTGCTACTGGGATCTGGTGGAAGGCACGCTCCAAGTCGATCTTCGAGAAGATAGTCTTGCCATGAAGTTTGTGGTGAAAGTCCTGGACATGCGGAATAGGGTACCTGTCAGGTTTGGTGACGAGATTCAGGGCTCTGTAGTCGCCACACACCCTCCACTCGCCGGGTGTTTGCTTAGGAACCATGTGAAGAGGCGATGCCCAGGGACTCCTTGAAGGGCGAATGATGCCGTCTTGCAGTAGTTTGTTGAATTCTGCTTTGGCTGTGTACAGGAGCTCAGGGCGCAGGCGGCGAGGGCGTGAAAAGACTGGTGGTCCTTTGGTTTCGATGTGGTGGAAAATTCCCGACGTAGGTGGTGGGGGTAGGGAGACTCGGGGTGAGAAAAGCTCCTTGAATTCGTCGAGCAGGGAGGAGAACTCGTTGGAAGGCGCAAGACAGGTGATAGCGTCCGTGTGTCTGGCACGAGAACCCTGGATCTTGCGTGCTGTAGGCTCATGAATGAGGCATAGATGACTTGGTTTGACGCCGAGCTTGTGGAAGGTGAGGAAGTCGAAACCAAGGATGGGTTGAGACACGTCTGCTATCACGAATAACCAACGCAGAGTCTTGGGCAGACCGAGGTCTAAGGCGAGGGTGCGTACGCCGTAGGAGGCGATGGAGGTACCGTTGGCAGCGAACAGGTCATACGAGGGTTGCTTTGACTTGTCTCGTAGTGAGGGAGGGATGAGGCTGACCGATGAACCGGTGTCGATGAGAAACTTCTTGCCGGAGGTGCGGTCGGTGACGCGCAGTAATGAGACGCCTGGAGGGACGGAGGCTGAGGCGTCTACCAGCCTCCGGTGTTGCCGTTTCCCGAATAGGTGCAATAGGGCTCACAGTTTCGAGCATAGCGGCCGAAAGTCTGGTGATACCAGCAGAGGGTAAATTTGTTGTGCTGGGGGTTGGCTGCTGTGTGTCGGAACTTGTAGGGCGTAGTGTGTGAGTCAGGAACCGGCGCAGCAGCGGGTATGGAGGAGCAGAACTGCTCAACAGTGTCCATCCTGCGGTTCAAAATTTGCAACAGGTCCTTGATGTCTTGTGAGGAATTGCTCGGCTGAGGGGTGTTGACCCGGCTTACAAGTTCGATGGTAGGTACTGGTGTGACCGTGGCGGCAAGGGGTGCAGCAGCGCATTCGTTAAAAATTCTATCTGCCGCGGTTGCATATAGTTCCGGTGTCGTAGAGTAATCTACTGCGGACAGGATGTTGCGTACTTCTGTGGGTAGCTTTTGTGCGTGAAGCTGGCGCAGGATAGAGTCGGGGAGTCTGTCTGTGTGACGGGAGTTCAGCCGACACATCTCCTCCCAGAGACGTCCCGGGGTTGAGTTCCCGAGGGAGGTAGAGGATAGATCTTGCAGGAGATTGGGGCTGGTCTGTTGATAACACGTCTTCAAGGCAGCCCGCAGGGTAGCGAATTTGTTGTGATCTGGAGGGTTGGAAATGGTTTGTGAGACCCGCGTGGCCACTTCCGTGGGTAAGGCACAAAGCAGGGCGCAATACTTTTGTTCGTCGGTCGCTCGTGAGCCGGCGAGGGCTGCTTCCACATGGTCAAGCCAGTCCTCGACGTTGTGGTTGAAAATCGGCAGAGAGATCCGTCCGTCCTCCATCCTGTGTGAGTGCTTATCTCCGGGAGTCACCATTGTAGGGGTATCGAGATATTAAAGTTGTCTAGCACTCAGGATGGAAGGAAACTCTAATGTGGTTTTCTTGTATAATATATAAGTTATATGATAGACAGTCTGGTGCTGGAGGTGCTGTGTGGTGAGGGGCTGCTTGGTAGAGACGTGCGGTGAGTAGCTTGTCGAAGGAGGTATGTGTGCAGGAGCTCCGTTAGAGAAGATGTTGCCTGTTGCTGGCCTCCTGGTTGAATGAAATGTTAACAGTGTGGAGCTTGCTGGAGGAGATGTTGCTTGTTCAAGAAGATTGGTCAGAATGAATCTCAATGGAGAGACAGAGCTTATATACACCCAGCAGCGGCTATGAGTCATGGTGGGAAAACCCGAGAAGTAGCCGGTGACTAGTTCCGTTGCTAAGATACGGCGGGCAATGGAATGTGGATACGCTTGGTTGCTAGGGAAGGCGGTAACAGGTGGTGGCGTGGCAGCTTGTAGGGGAGACGTCCACTACAGTATATATTACTAAAATTATCTTTGTATTTGTCATAATACCCAGAGTTTATTGACTGGTTGAGCATGTATGCATGTTATTTAGAGTAACTCGGCAACAATTTTGATCTGATAATTGTGTGATTTTGCTTGTTTACGTTTATAATTGAAAATGGACTACTAAATGTTTAAAATGATTGAACTTAAACTTTTGGGTGGGATTTTGGGGAAATGTCATGTAGGCGTCCGTGTTTTTGGTGAAGATCAGTTGAAGGTCAAGGGGATGCGATATATAAATTGTGATCATAGATACAATCGAAATAAAAAACTAAGAATAATTCGGACTAAATTGGCAAGTTATATCATAATTAAGAGTTGCTGTCAATGTGAGGCGTTTTTTAAGAATACATTAACCCAGTTCCGCCCGGTGTTGTGCCCCAGGAGTAACTCACCCAATACTGGTGCAGTTTCTAGACAGGTTAGCGTAGACACGAGCCTGCAGCTGGAGCGGAGGTCTTACGCGGTGCCACAGAACCTCCGCCTTGGTGATATTAGTTTCCTCCTGTGACTTCGGTTAATCCATCTTCAGTGTCCGGTTATACCCTTCTTGTGACCCGTTATACCTCTTCCTGTGTCCGGTTATACCCCCTCATGTGACCCGTTATACCCCCTCCTGTATCGGGTTATACCCCTTCATGTGACCCGTTATACCTCCTCCTGTGCCTCGGTTATAACCCAACTATGAGCGGCAGTAACCATGACTGTTATCATTACATTACAGAAAAGGTGATAGTGATAATAACTTTCCCTGGCGCAATGTTGCAGGTATATATACGGTTTTAAATACCATGTGACCCAAACGTTCACTTGCAATAATACTGAAAAACTATTTTTAGTTCGTATATTGGAAACAAATATATTTATGATATTACTGTGTATATAATATATAAATGTTTTACACACACGTCAAAGTGACACCAGGATACAAGACTCGTGGCTCTTATGGTTACTGGGGCCAGATTTCAGCATCAATAATCTGTTTATGTCTTCCCGTTCAAGAATATACTTTAAACTAAACTAGACTAGAATTCAGAATAACATGGCAAATTAAATTACCGTATACAATTAACTTCAATGCATGTATACCATGTTGGTTTCCTAGTGGCTACTGTACTTGCATATTATATTAAGCACGTGTTATTGTTGAAAATTTGTTGGTGTATTAAGGGAATTACCCGGGCACAGGTCCCTGACCCACATGGGGCCTGGGGGGGGGGGGGGGGGGACAAAAGGCAAAAACAAATTGCATCATAAAAAAATGCTGAAATAAAAAAAACAAACAGATCAGGAGTGACAAACGATAAATATGTTGTGTTGTAAGAGAAACAATTGAGACCCTTCAGCTGTGTGTAAATGAGGTAGAAAGTCAGTCAAGATCAGCAAACTAGGACTTGGTCACAATACTGTTACTATTGAGATTTAGCTCATAGATGTTCACTATCTCTGGCTGAAATATGGCATGGATATGAGCATGTACCTCAGAAGTGTTCGGAAGGTAATATTTTAGGAGGATGGACCTCCACTGCCAAAGGTGGATAACTCCTTCAACAAAAACACGTCTGAGTTGGTGGCAGACTCAGACCTAAAAGTGGGTCCCTTGTATCCCACTGCAGTTTTTAATTCAGAGAACTGATGTTTGGTAACTGCCTTGTCGTGGTGAGGAGCTTCAGTTCTCTCGATCTAGTAATCACTGTTGGTGGGTGTTTGTTGACACTGGTAGGACCACCATGGCGAACTGGTTGCTGGTGAGGTTCTTAAGTGGAATTTATTTTTACACAAGAGACAGTGAACGACTCAAAATTATGAAGTCTGTCTCTGAGTCACCTGTTTCGTGCACTTTAGATATATCAGAAACACCACCATACAAAACTACCACGAAAAGTCTGAATGAATAACGTTGAAATCTATATCATCCTTACCTACAAGATCCTCAAGTGTAGATGTTAAATATTGCCAGTAGTGTCAAGAGCATTTTCTCCACAACTGTACGGAATATTGAGAAGCTTTTGCGTTAGTGAGAGCTAAAAGTTTGGAGAGACCAGTAAGTTGTCTCGGGTCGTTTCCTTCAACTGGTAAGGAGGTGAGGGCGAGAGGGCAAGACTGGTCAACTAAATCGTGGACCAGTCTTGTCATACTTGTGACACTGATCGTATTTCTTTAATCTTTTCGTTCCATTTGCGACCACATGTTTACGACCTCACGATTGTCTGAACTTCTGTTCGACTTTTGGAAACTACGACTACTTGTACACATGTGTCAGAGTTCTCAGTTAAGACTTGGACAACACAATGTTCTGTGGTAAAGAGTACCAAGTATCTTCGTTATAAACAGGTAAAAATATAAGATATGATAAAGTAAAGCATCGACAAGCTACATGTTTTGTCTATTATGATAGTCATCAGGTACGAGTCGATAAATGAGACGTCCAGATATTACCAGGTGCTATCACAGAAACCCTCCAACAACTTGGTGTGTTAAGTGAGGTGCTGTTTGGTTAGGTATATGTATATATATGTGTGTGTGTATACAAGTTGCTGGTCCAGTCCAGTCCAGTATATACTGTACGTGTCAGAAAACAGAGGAGGACAAGCGATCTCGGGCCCTTCGTGCCCGGTGAAATTTGAACGCTTGTGCTTGGCTAGCGTACAGCGAATGAGGGTGCGGCAAGTCTGTAGACCTGCATGGTTAATTCGGGTGCGCAAAGTCCGTAGACTTACATCGTTTTCCATCGTAAATAAAATTGTTAATTAATTCCTTCCTAAAGAAATCATCGACATGATACCAGGTTTGTTCTATTCTACTAATTTTTTGCGATTTTTCCACCAAGTTTGATGAAAAAATATTGTGCCGTTTCGGCTACCCAGAACATATACACATGGCTAGTCCTATAGTATCTTAGACAAGTGATTGTGGGCCCTTCGTGCCCGGTGGCGAGTCCGGTGGTACAGTTTACGAGGCGTGAAAGTTCGAACGCTCGTGCTTGGCTAGCGTACAGCGACATCGTTTTCCAGATGGTCGTGGTTGTTATAATCATGGTTTTGGTTGTTACAATCATGGTCGTGGTTATTATAATCATAGTCGTGGTTATGATCATAGTCGTGGATGTTATAATCATGGTCGTGGTTGTTATATTCATGGTCGTGCTTGTTATAATTATATTCGTGGTTGTTATAATCATGGTCGTGGTTGTTATAATCATGGTCGTGATTGTTATTATCATGGTCGTGGTTATGATCATAGTCGTGGATGTTATATTTATGGTCGTACTTGTTATAATCATATTCGTGGTTGTTATAATCATGGTCGTGGTTGTTATAATCATGATCGTGGTTATATTCATGGTCGTTGTTATAATCATAGTCGTAGTTGTTATAATCATAGTCGTGGTTGTTATAATCATGGTCGTGGTTGTTATAATCATGGTCGTTGTTATAATCATATTCGTGGTTGTTATAATTATGGTCGTGGTTGTCATAATCATGGTTCGTGGTTGTTATAGTCATGGTCGTGGTTGTTATATTCATGGTCCTGGTTATTAGGTACTGTAAGTATCTAGTATACTATAGGAAGGAATAGAATAAAAGTTAGAATAATTAGTTGAAGAAATATTCGCCATAAGGAGAGGGTAAAATCATAAAAAAAAATTATTATGAATCACTGATGATCATTCCGAGATAAATTATATTCTGAAGAGAAGTGACCTTGATTCTGGTTAGATTAGTCACCATCCACTTAAGTCATCACCTGTGTTAAGTCATCATAGTCATCATGCGCGTTAGTCAGTTCTAGGCCCATCTCACACGACTGACCGACCATCGATGTTCTTTCCGCGCGAGGGTGTTACTTTTTAATGCATCTTATTATTTACGCTGGTGGATATAAGACCAGCTACCCTCACTGACGCAGCTATGGTCAATTTGGTGTTATACTTGTTTATAAATGCCTTCTAATCTGTCTCAAGTCTGTCCGTCCTGTCTATTGTCATCCCAACTGCCTGTGGAGGAGTTGATCCTGTAGGTGCAGCTGCAGCAGCAGATGGTGGACTATGGGGGAGTTGATCCTGTAGGTGCAGCAGCAGCAGGTGGTGGTGGTGGTGGACTGTGGGGGAGTTGATCCTGTAGGTGCAGCAGCAGCAGATGGTGGTGGTGGACTGTGGGGGAGTTGATCCTGTAGGTGCAGCTGCAGCAGGTGGTGGTGGTGGTGGACTGTGGGGGAGTTGATCCTGTAGGTGCAGCTGCAGCAGCAGGTGGTGGTGGTGGACTGTGGGGGAGTTGATCCTGTAGGTGCAGCAGCCGCAGCAGGTGGTGGTGGACTGTGGGGGAGGTGATCCTGTAGGTGCAGCAGCCGCAGCAGGTGGTTGTGGACTGTGGGGGAGGTGGTCCTGTAGGTGTAGTGGCAGCAGGTGGTGGTGGTGGATTGTGGGGGAGGTGATCCTGTAGATGCAGTGGCAGCAGGTGGTGGTGGTGGATTATGGGGGAGGTGATCCTGTAGATGCAGTGGCAGCAGGTGGTGGTGGTGGACTGTGGGAGAGGTGATCCTGTAGGTGCAGCAGCAGGCGGTGGTGGACTGTGGGATAGTTGATCCTGTAGGTGCAGCTGCAGAGTGGTGGTGGACTGTGGGGGAGTTGATGCCCTAGGTGCAGCAGCAACAGCAAAAACAGCAGCAGCAGCAGGTAGTGGACTGTGGGGGAGGTGATCCTGTAGGTGCAGTGGCAGCAGCAGGTGGTAGTGGTGGTGGTGGATTGTGGGGGAGGTGGTCCGGTAGGTGCAGCAGCAAGTGGTGGTGGACTGTGGGGGAGTTGATCCTGTAGGAGCAGCAGCAGCAGCAGGTGGTGGTGGTGGTGGACTGTGGGGGGAGGTGATCCTTTAGGTGCAGCAGCAGGTGATAGTGGTGGACTGTGGGGGAGTTGATCCTGTAGGTGCAGCAGCAGCAGGTGGTATTGGTGGACTGTGGGGGAGGTGATCCTGTAGGTGCAGCAGCAAGAGCAGGTGGTGGTGGTTGACTGTTGTGGAGTTGATCCTGTAGGTGCAGCAGCAAGAGCACGTGGTGGTGGTGGACTGTGGGGGAGTTGATGCTGTAGGTGTAGCAGGTGGTGGTGGTGGACTGTGGGGGAGTTGATACTGTAGGAGGAGCAGCAGCAGCAGCAGGTGGTGGTGGTGGACTGTGGGGGAGTTGATCCTGTAGGTGTAGCAGGTGGTGGTGGTGGACTGTGGGGGAGTTGATCCTGTAGGTGTAGCAGGTGGTGGTGGTGGACTGTGGGGGAGTTGATCCTGTAGATGCAGCAGCAGCAGGTGATGGTAGTGGACTGTGGGGGAGTTGATCCTGTAGGTGCAGCAGCAGCAACAACTGCAGCCCCAACAGCAGCAGCAGCAGCAGGTGGTGGTGGTGGACTGTGGGGGAGTTGATCCTATAGGTGCAGCATCAGCAGCAAGTGGTGGTGGTGGACTGTGGGAGAGTTGATCCTGTAGGTGCAGCAGCAGCAGCAACAGCAGCAGGTGGTGGTAGTGGACTGTGGGGGAGTTGATCCTGTAGGTTCAGCAGCAACAGCAACAGCAGCAGGTGGTGGTGGTGGACTGTGGGGGAGTTGATTAGGCTGGGCCAGAAAAGGGGTTATTTTCAAGAATTTATACTACAAGGTTGTAAGTCACCTAAAAGTTGTGAATGGGTATCAGGAACAAACCCATGATAAAATTTTTATTTTTAAATGACATCTTACGGTCAGACAGTCCGTTACCATAGCAACCGTTTCCGGCAAGACAACAAATTGACTAAATTGATGATTTCTCAGGCTGTGAATGACCGTCAGGGTTCATGTTGGTACCAAAATATGCAGAAAAGACAGCCAAAGAGCATAGAACATATACACAATGTCTGTGAAACAATTAATTCCACGTTTAAATAAAAAAACACATTTTCTTCACATTTATGGTCAATTTTATTGAACAAAATAAAAATTAGTTATCCCGAAATCTACCAATGGAAGTCAATTACTTCTAAGTAACATCAGTACACAATACACACTCATATTAGTCCCAACTGTACGAAACGGAGGCCAGTGACTTTTTTGTCACAACCTCAGTTGACGTTGCCAGTCCATGCAGCTTCTCTCGGACACCCTTCACAACTCTGTATAGTGCCTGGAGCTGCTCTTCAGATTTGGGGGCCTTGTTTGTGTTCAAATCTGTGGCGAGTCCTAGTGCCCGCTCTGCTGCGTCATTGACAACAGGGAGGTTGGCCACAACTTTCTTGCCATGACGGTAGTTGTCCGAGGTGGTCCATTGTGCAACGGGGAGCTTGACAAAGCTGGAGTCAATACCCAAGAGCTCAAACATGCTCCAAGAGTCATGTCCAATGAAGTCTTTGAGGGCTTTACTGCCCAATTGATGTGAGGCTGGCATCTCCTGTTTTCTTGTCTCTGGACTGTCTGTCGCGTCATGGTACCTCAGCATAGCCTTTCTCATCGTCTGTTTGTCAGATGATGTTCGGTCCGAGAACAGTGCCAAAGAGACCAATCTCTCTGAGAGATACCACAAATGCTTTTGTAGCTTCTGTCTGGCCGGAACGACAAAGGAGAGAAATTTGGCAGGCCACTTCATTGGGTCCTTGCTGATACTGGCCTCTGCCTTGAGGAGGTTCTTCATTAGTGCCAGGTCATTCGATGGTGCATCGGCAGCACTCGTGCACGTTAACCATGCTTTCGTGTAGAAGATTGCCAAGAATACAGCAAGACTGGTGATGTCTTCCAATTCTTCGGGTGCATATACATCCCCAAGCTGGCATCGGAAGAGTGCCACCTTAAACGTGTACAAAGTCTTGCTAATCCAACGGGCGTGATGGAATGCCCCAGGTGCTTTGATGGTGATGGATCTCCGACCGGCAGGGACGGTCCCTCCAAGAAACAGCAGTGTTAGTTCTGCCAGCTCCAGGTAGTCATGTCGAAGTGTCTCCTTGGTGCTGTTCTCGATCCATGTCTGAAGGAAGGTGATGGTGTTATGTATATAGCCCATCAACTCTCTTTGTGGAGCAGTCACCTCGACCAATGAGTAGTTGTTATGGTTCAATTCGCTCCAATTGTTCACCAGTCGCTTGAACAGCTGTTCATTGGGTCCTGTGGTTGGGCCATACACAATTGAGCAAGATGCCCCCCCAATCAACTCATGGATGTGGTGTCTACATGCCAGTTGCAGAAGACTTCTACCAAACTCTGTCTCCAGTCTTACGACGACTCCACTCCAGACCCCAGAGTTCACTGCAGTTGTGTCAAAGACAAGAGCACCTATCCGGGATGTGTCCAGTGGATGGTCATTGAGGACCTGGAAAGAAAATAAATAGAATAAGGTGACTAACACATGCTAATATACAGTTAATCAATGAACGAGCATTTGTTATCGTTATTTATTACACGATCAGTAATCAACGAAGCGAAGAGTGAGTTAATAATACAAAATAATACTGAATAATCACCTGAATAATCTTTGCTGCCTCATTTTCAGCAGTTGACCTCCCTTCCATCCCAACAATTGATAGTAGAACTTCCTGGCCATCCGTCCCTGTCAGTATCACCGCCACTCGTTCCATGTCCTTGCCCACATGCATTAGGGACTTGATCAGCTTCCCATCCCAGTGTAGTGCATACATCTTGGAAGTGATATCGCCAAGTTGCCACTTAGTAATATCTGCCGCCTTCTCAAGCCTTGCAGACTGTCTACTCCTTCCCGTTGTGTTCACAGACAGGTTGTACTCCTCAAGGTTCTTCCCTCCATCTTTACGAAAGGCAGCAGCCAGTTCTGTCACCGCCCTATTTGAGATTGCGTACTTGTCAGCAATGAAGCAGGCTTCCATAGGAACACCTTCCATCTTCTTGCTGACCTTAGGGAGTGACACAGAAACAGTGTGCATTGGTATCTCAGTGGAATCTTCAGACTCAGGGTCGTGACTTTCTTCTACGGCATCTGCACTATGGGCAGCAGTGGCAGAGCGTAGACAATCCTTAGCTTTTCTCTCCTGCGCTGCCTGCTGATCAAGAAACTTGCGCTTCTGCCTTTTTGCTAGTTTCTGATCGCGTGGGCCCAGAGTTGCGGTGCGAGTAACCCCACGTACACCTTCCAGGTACAACCAGTCTTCCTTATCTGTCTGGTCTTGCTTCTCCAGCTGTTGTTTTGCTGCCAGTCTCTTCTCAAACTCGCGTTGAACAATCCAAAATGTCTGCCTCGTCTTTACCAAAAACTCCTCCCTTTTCTTGGTCTCTGTATCTGTTGTCCTATTCCTCTTACTCTTCCTTAGTTTGTACTCCTTAATATCTGTAAGGATCATCTGCTCTATCGCTTGCCACGATTTAAGGGTAATACCAGTATTTACCCACCAGTCCTGCAAGTCCTTTGTTACAAGTCTGGCGGCATCCAATGCGCTAGACTGAAGATGGCTGGCTTGCTGCAGTTGTTTATGATACCCATGGTACTGAAGAAGAACCTGTTCCCCTGTTGGTGGATAAGGGCCAGTGAATCCATGGTTTCCTGGTACACTGAAGATGGGGGGACACTTGTCAAAGAGCCACAGCAAGGTCTTGGTTTTGGTATTCATGCCTTTAGAAGTGAGGACCAGCAATTAGAAAACAAATATGCCTATTATTACATAAAGTTTGAATTTTATACACAAAATCTGAAACAAAAATGAGTTTTTTGCAAATATTTTTTATTGAATTGTATCACACCCACTGTCTAGTTGTCATATCATCTTGGGCTTTCAATTCTGCATCATTTGGTACCAGCAGCATCTCTGAGGGTCATTCAAAGCGTGATAAATCATTATTTTAGGCATTTTGTGTAGTTGTCGGTAATGGTTTCCACGGTAACAGACTGTCTTACCGTAAGACGTCAATTTTTTTTTACCAAATTTACATTTTTGTGTTCCTGACACTCACTCACAACTTTTAGGAAACTTACATTAAATTCTGAACAACTTTTTTTTTTTGGCCCAGCCTAGAGTTGATCCTGTAGGTGCAGGAGCAACAGGAGCAGGTGGTGGTAGTGAACTGTGGGGGAGTTGATCCTGTAGGTGCAGCAGCAGGTGGTGGTGGTGGACTGTGGGGGAGTTGATCCTGTAGGTGCAGCAGCAGCAGCAACAGCAGCAGGTGGTGGTGGTGGACTGTGGGGGAGTTGATCCTGTAGGTTCAGCAGCAGCAGCAACAGCAGCAGGTGGTGGTGGTGGACTGTGGGGGAGTTGATCCTGTAGGTGCAGCAGCAGCAGGTGGTGGTGGTGGACTGTGGGGGAGTTGATCCTGTAGGTGCAGCAGCAGCAGCAGCAACAGCAGCAGGTGGTGGTAGTGGAATTTGCGGGAGTTGATCCTGTAGGTTCAGCAGCAACAGCATGTGGTGGTAGTGGACTGTGGGGGAGTTGATTCTGTAGGTGCAGCAGCAGGTGGTGGTGGTGGACTGTGGGGGAGTTGATCCTATTGGTGCAGCAGTAGCAGCACGTGGTGGTGGTGGACTGTGGGGGAGTTGATCCTGTAGGTGCAGGAGCAACAGGAGCAGGTGGTGGTAGTGAACTGTGGGGGAGTTGATCCTGTAGGTGCAGCAGCAGCAGCAGGTGGTGGTGGTGGACTGTGGGGGAGTTGATCCTGTAGGTGCAGCAGCAGCAGGTGGTGGTGGTGGACTGTGGGGGAGTTGATTCTGTAGGTGCAGCAGCAGGTGGTGGGAGTGGGCGTGGGGGAGTTGATCCTGTAGGTGCAGCAGCAGCATCAGGTGGTGGTGGTGTACTGTGGGGGAGTTGATCCTGTAGGTGTAGGAGCAGGTGGTGGTGGACTATGGGGGAGTTGATACTGTAGATGCAACAGCAGCAGCAGGTGGTGGTAGTGGACTGGGGGGAGGTGATCCTGTAGGTGCAGCAGCAGCAGGTGGTGGTGGTGTACTGTGGGGGAGTTGATCCTGTAGGTGCAGCAGCAGCAGCAACAGTAGCAGGTGGTGGTAGTGGACTGTGGGGGAGTTGATCCTGTAGGTGCAGCAGCAACAGCACGTGGTGGTGGTGGCCTGTGGGGGAGTTGATCCTGTAGGTGCAGCAGCAGGAGGTGGTGGTGGACTGTGGGGGAGTTGATCCTGTAGGTGCAGCAGCAGCAGCAGGTGGTGGTGGTGGACTATGGGGGAGGTGATCCTGTAGGTGCAGCAGCAGCAGCAACAGTAGCAGGTGGTGGTAGTGGACTGTGGGGGAGTTGATCCTGTAGGTGCAGCAGCAACAGCACGTGGTGGTGGTGGCCTGTGGGGGAGTTGATCCTGAAGGAGCAGCGGCAGGTAGTGGTGGACTGTGGCGAGTTGATCCTGTAGGTGCAGCAGCAGGAGGTGGTGGTGGTGGACTATGGGGGAGGTGCTTCTGTAGGTGCAGCAGCAGCAGGTGGTGGTGGTGGACTATGGGGGAGGTGATCCTGTAGGTGCAGCAGCAGCAGCAGGTGGTGGTAGTGGGCTGTGGGGGAGTTAATCCTGTAGGTGCAGCAGGTGGTGGCAGTGGACTATGTGGGAGGTGATCATGTAGGTGCATCAGGAGCAGGTGATGGTGGTGGACTGTGTGGCAGTTGATCCTGTAGGTGCAGCAGCATCAGCAGGTGGTGGTGATGGCGGCCTGTAGGGGAATTGATCCTGTAGGTGCAGCAGCAGCAACAGCAGGTGGTGGTAGTGGACAGGTGGGGGAGTTGATCCTGTAGGTGCAGCAGCAATAGCAACAGCAGCAGCAGTAGCAGGTGGTGGTAGTGGACAGGTGGGGGAGTTGATCCTGTAGGTGCAGCAGCAGGTGGTGGTGGTTTACTGTGCGGGAGTTGATCCTGTAGGTGCAGCAGCAGCAGCAGCAGCAACAACAACAACAACAACACCAGCAGCAGCAGCAGCAAGTCGTGGTAGTGGACTGTGGGTGAGTTGATCCTGTAGGTGCAGCAGCAGCAGCAGGTGGTGGTGGACTGTGGGGGAGTTGATCCTGTAGGTAAAGTAGCAGCACCAGCAGGTGGTGGTGGTCTGTGGGGGAGTTGAGCCTGTAGGTGCAGCAGCAACAGTAGCCCCAGCAGCAGCAGCAGCAGCAGCCACAGATGGTGGTGGTGGACTGTGGGGGAGTTGATCCTGTAGATGCAGCAGGTGATGGTAGTGGACTGTGGAGGAAATTGATCCTGTAGGTGCAGCAGCAGCAGCAGCAGCAACAACAACAACAACAACAACAACTGCAGCAGCAGCAGCAGCAGCAGCAGCAGGTGGTGGTGGCGGCGGCCTGTGGGGGACTTGATCCTGTAGGTGCAGCAGCAGGTGGTGGTGGTGGCCTGTGGGGCGAGTTGATCCTGTAGCTGCAGCATCAGCAACAGGTGGTGGTGGTTGACTGTGGGGGACTCATAGGAGGGAAGATCAGCTAAAACTAATGGCCCATCACTTTTTTGTAGATTTTAGTGTATATATACAGAAAATAATTTCAGTTTCAATATTTTGCAACCTTTTGCTAGGTAAATTTTAGCGTGAAATTTATCGAAAATCTAACGTACAGCTGCATTAGTGCATTACAATTAAATAGTGAACATTGCTTTCTGACTTCATTCTTTATCAACCCAACTAACAATATATTTTTCTGTTTCAGATTCTGATGCATTTATACGTTGATAATATTTGCGATGGCTGCTTGTGTCAGGACGAGGAACCAAAAATCCAGCCATCTCAGTCACTATCTTGGGTCTGGGAGAGAGCTCCTGAAGTCGGAGTTGCCTACATTGAGAGATGCTTTGAGATACGGTGTTTTAATCAGGCAAATCAGTGAAAAGAACCAAAGAACTTACACAAACAAAGACATTGCCAGTGATATGACCAAAGCTGTCTTGGCACAGTACACTCTGGCTAACGCTCAGTTCAAGCCTCCAGTCATAACAAGTCAGAAGAAGATTAGTGAGAGACTGCTAGCCAGTTGGGAAAAGGCAAGAGATATCTCTCTTGGGAGAGGAAAACTTGCAGTTAAGGACAGCTTTGCCAAGCAACTGGACCAGTTATTTGACATAATTACTTGCAAGTGCCCAATTGTTCTCTGTCCTGAGTTTGGATGCGATCGTGACTGTAAATCCGAGGCCCACATCTCCTGTATTTGCAAGCGTGAACTGAAGATTCCTGTGATCGAACTGGCATTTGTCAAAGCACAGAGAGAGAAGACTGGCAATATAGGGGCTCTCATGATTTCTAGCCAAGATATTCCGGAGTCCAAGAGACAGGAGGCTGCCACAGAGAGATGGAAGAGGAGAAGAGTTGCCGAGGAAAAGAGACTTGAGAAGGCCCAGGGTGAGGTAAAAAAGGCCGATGATTGGAGTCAAGCTGATTCAGAGTTTAATGACTTCCCCATGGCTGATCCGAGTGCTGACCAGGAGAATGGTGACTTTGTCCCTAACCCTGAAAATAATGATCCCAAACCTTCCAGGCATAAGATTCGAAATAGGAAAGATATCCCGAGCATAGCTCTGGCCAGCATGCGACACCACACTGGTCTCAGAGAAACTGCAGAGATAGCAACAGCTGCCTGGATTGACGGTGGTTTGATAACACCTGATGATGTTCACCTGGTGATAGATCATAACAAAGTAAGGAGAGCTCAGGAGAAACTTGTCAGTAACCTAGAAGAGGAGTTTGATAAGGGGATAAGAGAAAATGGAATCAGTTGTTTGTTCTTTTATGGGAGAATGGATGACACTAAAGTGTTCATGAAAGTTGGAGATTCTGACAAGTTGTTCCCTGCCATGGTGAAGGAGGAACACTACTCCTGCTGCAGTGAACCAGGAGGGAAGTATTTGTGGCATTTCACTCCAGAGAAAGATGACATCAGGAAAACAGCTGAGATAGTGGCAGATAACATTGTGAACTGGCTCAGAGAGAGGAACGTAGACCACACCCTGCAGGCCATTGGAGGGGACAGCACCAACACGAACACAGGGTGGCAAGGGGGGGTCATACAGTGGATAGAGCGGAAGATTGGGAGGAAGCTGGTCTGGATTGTTTGTGACCTCCACACCAACGAGTTGCCACTCAGACATCTGATCCAGGAGCTGGATGGCAAGACTCTTTCAAACAACAGATGGTCTGGTCCTCGTGGCAAGATGCTGGACTCTGCCACTGAGCTAGAAATAAATCCGAGCTTTGAAAAAATCACAGTTGGCCCTCCACTCGTTGAGCTTGCACATTCTGTCATTGACGACCTGAGTACTGACCAGTACTATTGTTACATGATTTGCAGTGCCATCAAAACTGGGGTCATGCCTGATAGACTTGCTTACCTGCAGATAGGTCCAGTCTCACATTCTAGGTGGCTCACAACGGCTCTCAGGTTCTGCAGAATTTGGGTCGCTCATCATAAACTGAAAGGGAACCATCTTCACAACCTGAGACTTATTGTCCATTTCATCGTGAGTGTCTACTTGCCCAATTGGTTCAACACCAAGGTCAAGTTATCGTTCTCCGAAGGTCCGAGGCATGTTCTCTTCCAGCTTGAGCTCCTGAGGAGTCAGCCAAGGAAGGTTGTTCAGATTGTGGAGCAGACTGTGAGGAGATCTTCCTGGTATGCTCATCCCATGAGCGTTAACACAGAGTGTCATCTACATTTCAAACAGAAAATGTTTTATACTAAAATTTCCTGGACAGTGCGCGCTTAACTAGAAATTGAAAACAAGAAATTTGCATTATGCAAACGCGAAAAAAAACATTCCCTTTAAAACTTTTATTTTTTATTGTTTACACAAGCCAGATACATGTTTATTGAACGATATGATCCAGGAATACAATACTGTATGTTTTTATGAGAATACTGGTGTTATCATGTGGAGAGAGAGAGAGAGAGAGAGAGAGAGAGAGAGAGAGAGAGAGAGAGAGAGAGAGAGAGAACAATAGCTTTCTTTGTTTTCGAGGAGTCAAATTAGTTTGTCGATTAGGGACGATCATGTAGATAATCATGTAAATTAATATTTGAATGTGATCATACCTAACCTAACCTAGCCTAACCTAACCTAAGTACCATTTGGTTATGATGGTAAACGACGCGTTATTTGTAAAGTGAGCAACTGGCTCCAGGTAAAGTGTGTTAAAGGCTACCGCACCTGACGTAATCATGTCTGAGCTGATGATGTTAGATCGGCCGAGCATTTTTACTTTGTTTCCAATTATCGTTTTCATGGAAGAATTTCATTAACACATCATCACTGTTATAAGTTCTTTCGTTAAGATTTATTCCTGAGTGGTAGTGGCAATTGGTGAAGGTGGTTTTAGGTGCTAGTGGTGAGAAGTGGGTGGTGGTGGTGGTAGAATAGGGTGATTGTGGTGATAGGTGGTGGTGATGATAAGATAGGGTTGTTTTGATGGCAGGTGGTAGTGGTGGTGATACGTGGTGGTGGTGATGTTGGTAGAATAGGGTGATTGTGGTGATAGGTGGTGGTGATGATAAGATAGGGTTGTTTTGATGGCAGGTGGTAGTGGTGGTGATACGTGGTAGTGGTAGTGGTGGTAGTGGTGGTAGGTGGAATGAAGGAGAAGTAACGGGTGAAGAAGAATGACAGTGGAAGCAATATCAGGAAAGAAGAAGGATAACAAAACAGGAGGATAAAGATTGAGAAGATAAGTGTAGGGAGAAATGAAAGAAAAACCGAGCAGATAAGACAAATGAAGGAAGTGGTTGGTGGGGTGATAAAGATGTGAGAGGAAGAGACGAAGATAAAGGAGGAAAACTGAATGGACAGACAAAAAAGTGAAGTGAAAATATTCGGAGAGAGAGAGAGAGAGCTTTTGAACAGTGAGAGATAGTTGGGATGCAGAGTGTAAGATATCACGGGAAGTATCAGGGAAAGATTAGATCAGGGTACGAACGAATATATTGAGACTATACCAGGAACTGAAACTGATGAAATAAAAGTGCATAAAAACAGCTTGTTTATGAAGCTTCTGACTCAAAAGTTCACAGATTCAATCTCCATATTACTTTAGATCAGTTCCAGGAACTTTTGTCCGCGACTGTACAGGCATGTCTATAAAAATTCTTAAATTTTTACAGAATTAACTTTGAAGGTTCCCTGTGTCTGAGAATTTTGTTCAAATGTTGTATGTCTGTTAGTGACGAGCTTCATGTACATACAACTAAGAAGTATCTATGGATGGGTCCGATGAATTACAAAATGAACACTGCGACTCTTGTTGTCTCGGTAACGTTGTCAAAAACCTTCGTCCGCTGTGTCATAATGTCAAACACAAAATTGTAAAGACACTACACCTATAATATTCCTTCAAAAACTCTCTCTATTTCCACCCCATCTATCCACCCCTCTCTCTCTCCCTGCTCTTAAAACATGCTATACAGGTATGGGTAAATGTGTGAAAATCCTTCTTATCTTCCAGTAATTTCAGCCTAAATGAACACAGCCTAATAAATCCACCATTGCAGTAAGGATTATCTACAACTCTCTCTCTCTCTCTCTCTCTCTCTCTCTCTCTCTCTCTCTCTCTCTCGTCCAAAGTACAGGGGACAGACAGACGGACAGAGACAGAAGCTTAGTACACGTGCTATGAGAAATACTTTGTTACAACCTCAGTAATAAAAATTCACCAAATTGCTCCTACATAAAGTAATATGTGTGTGTGCATATGAAATGTTTTTACTGTCAAATTATAATTAGTGTGTCGGTACTGAGGCTGGTGGCAGGATCTAATTCGCTCATATATATATTAAATTCCTCCGTGACATCTAATAGGTTAGGTTATGCTAGGTTTAACGCTTTGTTTATTGTCAGCTTCATTTCGTGTATTTTTTCTTCAAATATTTCCTGTTTTGGGTAATCAATTAGTGTAGGTTCAGGTGAGGTAGAGGTTACCTGTGGACAGTGATGTGTTTGTTGTCGTTACTTACTACTACCATAAGCACCACCATTAGTTACCACCACTACCTCCTACTACCAGCCACACCACCATTACCATCACCACCATCACAAACATTACCACATCCTTCTACTACCCCCCCCCCCACCACTTACTACCACCATCCCCTACCATCACCACCATATTGAACCACTAACACCACCAGCGTCATTGACACCACTAACATCACTAATACATGAATTTATCCACAAATATCCACACACGTACGCACTCATAAATATCAGTACAACACACACACACACACACACACACACGTATACACCAGTGATGACCTGACCACCGTAGGGTCAAGACCTATTTAGGCGCTGCTCCTGCTGAGCAGCTCTCACCCTTGGCCAATGTTCGGCCCATTCCCCAAGTCCCTCTCCCCGACC
The DNA here is from genome assembly GCA_958450375.1 of Homarus gammarus. Lineage (NCBI taxonomy): Eukaryota > Metazoa > Arthropoda > Malacostraca > Decapoda > Nephropidae > Homarus > Homarus gammarus. Next base: position 91,415 of record CAUDMG010000050.1, read on the forward strand.
CATCCTTACCACCGGGATATCAACATAATCAAAAGTGACATTTCGTTTCGGAAAGAAGTGGAACCAGTGTTGAACAGTTAAGAACAGTGTTTAAGCCAGTGAATTCAGTACTAGACAGTACCAGTGAGAGCCGTGACCTGCCAGTGAGATAAGCACCGCTGGGAACTGACCGCCATCTCCTGACAAGGAGGTGCTAATCAGTCCACTCTGAGAACAACAGTGGGTCGGCTTCACACTTGACTTCGAAATAACACAATACCACCCAGTAGGGTGGGGATAGGTCAACAACTGCAAATATGTTGCCTGTATAACAAGTGAACTACCGTGTGTTGAGCTGGTTAGTTCTTTTGAAACTAAAATTGACTTTGATACTGTATCTAACCAGAAAAACAGACATGCTATTAAGAACAAGTGTAGTGTAATAAAAGTGTTTATAAACTGAGAAAACTCCTGTTACCTTAGTCCCCCCGACACCACACTCCCTCCGCGGGAGGCCCGCTCATGGCCTCCCCTCACACCGCTAATACGCTGTACAGTAGATGCCAATCTCCTTTGTCCTCTAAGAGGGTTACGCCTCCCAACCACCGCTGACTTCCTAGGAGTGCCAAGCAGTCCTCGGCCCTCTGACGTAGGCATATAAGTCGAGCCCTGTAACTCCACCATGTCTGAGTTGACTGGAGACCCAGCTGCTCGCTTTAACTCTCCTGATGCACTGAGTGAGCCAGGCGACTGTGGTGTTGACCTTGACACCAACGGAGAAGATGGCTTTCAACTAGTTCAATCCAGGAACAAGCGGAAGGCCGAAAAGGCAGAAAGACTTAGAGACAATCTACTACAACCACAACCCCCCATGAGAGTAAGATTATACTTCCCTGAAGGTACATCACCTGAAGACAAGTATCTCTGGCTGAACGATGCGGAAGACAAATATCCTGAGGCTGAGTTTCAGTTCAGAGTCGGTACACAAGATCATCTGATTAGAAACGACCCAGCAGTCATACAGGATCTCCTCACCAATAGCATAAGGGGAATAACCATGGAACAATCATCCCAACCATCGAGCAAGAAAACCATCTTAATCATAGGGCTCGACCAGTACCAGACCCCTACACTACTAGAAGCCCATCCCTTCATCAGAAGGACGAAGCGACTCAGGGGCAAGAATGCAGTCATTGCAGACTGGGTTGGCTCGGAAGACCCACCCAAGACCATTCGAGTCCGTGGTGCCTATCGGACTCTGAAGGTAACTTTCTATCAGCCCCCTAACCGGAGGTGTTACAACTGTCAGCACTGGGGCCATGTGGCCCGGTTATGCCCCTCGACTAAGCCGTGGTGTGGTCTCTGCTCAAGGCAACATGCAACACAGGTTTGCAGAGATACAGTTGCTCAAGGGGGTGTCATCCAACAGAAGTGTATTAACTGCAAAACAGTTGGAGTTCCTGTATGGCACCCTAACTGTTCTAGAGCTCCTACACCCCTTCAGCGCCCAGACCCGCCACCCAGGCAGGTCTCAAGAAACACTAATGCTGCTAGGGTACTCCCTACGGCCAACCCCTGGCCTGCCCTCCCCACCAAAGCTCCAGGATCATCACCAGCAGTCATCGAAAGATCAGCATGGGGTAACACAGACGTACCGACACAACAGGTAGCTGCCAACACACTCCATGCATATCGTGAAGAGATCAATGATTTGAAAAATGAAATTAAAGAACTCAAAGCTCAGTTTACAGCTCAAGCTCAAGCTCAAACTGAAATGTTTAGGAGCCTCTGTGATACACTAAAGGAAAAAAACACCACCAACACAGTGCAGCAACTTCGGAAAAATTACAGTCAAACTGAAGACATTCAGATGTCAGTACCAGATGTGGAAACTCAAGACCCACCAGGAACTAGTGTCCACGCAGAGGAAAATAGTGATACTGGTAACAGTTCTACTGATGCCTCTGTGGACATGGTCAGTGAAGATGAACAAGCACAAACAGAAAATGGTGGTGATGTCGAGTGTAACCAAAGTGTGTTGTTGTCTGCCAATGAAATACAACAATTGTTGAGCCGTACGTGCTCCAGAAATGTTTCCAAAAGGTTAACTGGCCTACTGCCTGCCGAAGGGACAGGCAGCGCAGAAAAGAACAGTATCATACAGTGCCTTTTGCTTCTTTCCAAATACATTTCATAATGGCCAGTGTTAATACCAGGCAAAGATACAGAGCGGTGAAGGTGATGAGTTGGAACATCTCATCCCTTAGAAAACGATACCCTGACCTACACCACAAAGTTGTGACTGAGGACATCGATATTGTGTGTCTGCAGGAGTGTCTCACACCTAATGGTAAGCCCCCACCCAGTCTGCCCAATTATGTGTATTATGATCCTAGTTCTACTCACACATGTTTGATGTATGTTAAGAAGTCACTCCCGCATGTACCTCTTGTATCCAAAAAGACTACCAACCTTCAGTACCATGGGATCACTATCCACCTGGGCAACTCCACACTCAACGTGCTAAACGCCTATGCTCCCTCAGATCAGCTTCAGTACACAGATCTCCCAGACTTTTTACACACTGAGCCCACTGTCCTAATGGGTGACCTGAATACTAGACACAAGAAATTAGGTGACTCCACCACTAACACCAATGGTAGGAGACTTATCTCACTTCTCAGCGCATATGAAGATGTTCAAATTATAGGTAATAATGAACCAACACACATCTATGGCGGGGGTCTAGACAAATGTATTGGCTTTAATCTATCATACACAACTCATAGCTCTGATGTTGTCACTGATCTTATGTCTGACCACAGCCCAATCCAAGCTAGTATACATGTAGCCAATGACACCCCCACTGGTGGTAAACTCAACAGACGTAGAATCACAGTCAAGCAAGAACATGAAAGCCAGTTCATAGACTTCATCCATGACTGGTACAAGGACTACAAGCCTGACAATTACCAAAGTTTCCATGACGATCTGATAGATAGGACTTATGTATACTTCACCAACAATGCCTCCACCAAAAAAAGGAGAAAACGTGGTCAGCATAATGGGAACAGGCAACAGCAGTGCTATAATGACCCTGAGCTGAAAAAACTCAGGGCTAGGGTCAGGAGGGTGGGTAAGGGTTACAGACAATTTAGAACACCTCAAATGTTACAATTGTATCAAGCTTCCCTTGCTGCTGTCAGGGAACGTGTAAACGAACTCAGACAAAATGCATGGGAGACATATGTCAACAGCCTGAACCAACACACATCCCTCAGCAAAGCCTGGAAAGACATAAACATAATCAGAGGTAAAAACAGAAGACACGTCTCCCATCCAAACCCTCTGCAAAAGTCGAATGAGCTAATAACAAAGTGGGCTCATGTGTCGAGCTATGACATGTTACCAGCTAGGACTCGGGGACTCCTTGATGCGAAGTCTGTAGAGAGAAGTAATCTTATTAGCTTTATGCTGGGCAAACAGCACGATGAGTGTGATGTTCCATATACTGAGTGGGAGCTTGACGCCGCCCTCGCCAGGGGTAGGTCTACTTCCCCTGGAGAGGACGGAGTCACCTACAACATCATTAGACTACTAAGGCGCGTGCCAGGCAATCCATTGTTGGTATTGTACAATATGAGTCATGCCGAGGGCCAACTACCCACATCATGGACCAGCAGTATTGTTGTACCAATACCGAAACCAGGACAGCCTGATGCCTTTCGTCCCATATCACTAACCAGCTGCCTGTGTAAAACCTTTGAGAGGATGGTTCTTGGCAGACTCTTATATAGAATCAGAGAACACATGTCTCCTAACATAAATGGCTTCACCCATGGTAAAGGTGTACATAATTGCATCACCACATTCCTAACTGTGCATGGTGATGAAAGGCACAGATACACCACATTTCTTGACCTAAAAGCTGCATTTGATATTGCCAATAGGCAACTGATATTGTACGAACTAGCCAAAATGGATATAGGAGGTAGGCTGTTACACTGGATAAGTGGTTACCTAACCAACAGAAAGGCTGCTGCACTGTTTCAGGGTTACAAAAGTGAAGTTAAAGATATGCAACTTGGTACCCCTCAAGGTGGAGTACTTAGCCCCACTTTGTTCAATGTTCTTATGAATGCATTATTAAATTTAATACCAGACAACCCCAGCAATATCTCTATCAGCTATGCTGATGATATTCTTATACATACTAAAACTCATCGTGAAATGCAAACCACCCTGAACCATGTATACGCAGCCTGTGAACACCTCGGTCTTATTATCTCCACTGACAAAACTAAGGTGTTCAACAAACAAGCTGGGAACCGCAAACGCGGCCCCGCCAAGTTCAAGATAGGTAACAACACTATTGACTATGTTTCTTCTTTTAAATATCTTGGTGTTTCCGTCCCTTGTACCCAACCTGCCATACAACAGCTAACCCGCCAATGTACTGACAGACTGAGACCTCTTAGAAGTGTAGCGGGGTACAGCCCGCACTATGGTGCTAATATTAGAATTGTTAAAACAATGTACCTAGGCTATATAAGATCTCTGATAGATTACCACGCACCAGCCCTGGTCATTCGTGACGGGAAAGGCGTTGACAAGCTCGAGAAAATGCAAAATAAAGCCCTCAGAATTATCCTAGGATGTCCCATGAGCACTAAAGTACTTAATATGAGGAAAGAACTAGGTATACCCAGTGTTAAAGATAGAATAATTGAAGTCAACCTCATGATAGCCCTGAGGCTTCTGCGTGGTGATCCTGATAACATTGTTTCCTTAAAATTGCTAGAATGTATGAACCATGGGACTACTGAGTCTAAATGGATCCAAACTACAGCTACACATATGAAGATATTTGGACTAGACCACCTGTACAAAGTTGAGACACAACAGCGCTTCCTGCCACCCTGGCGGACAGTTCCCTTCGATATCACAATACCGACGTATCCGCCTAAAAAATTAATTATACAAAGCATTTATCTCCAACACACTGCCAAATTGAGAGCTCTTGAACACATACACACTCTACAGACTGATGATAATATCACACAGACCATCTACACTGATGGATCTCTAAACACCGCCTGTGGGAGGGCTGGAAGTGCTATTGTTGTGACTCAACCTGACGGTAATATAATTGAGAAAGGAGTTAGAATTAACAACTGGGCATCCACTCTACAAACTGAATTAGTTGCCATACTCACAGCTATTAAATTCATTGAAACCACTGTTACTGACAGTCTCATCATCACTGACTCTCTATCCTCACTACTTGCCCTTGGTACCCTCCACTCAGGTTGTCACGATCTTGTCTCTGAAGCCAGACACAAATATGCGTGCCTTGTTGACCGGGGTGTCAGGGTCAAACTGTTGTGGATCCCCTCTCACATAGGCCTCATAAAACATGACAGAGTTGATGCCCTCGCCAAACTCGCGTCTAACAAAGACACCGTTGAATACAATTTGGGTCTGTCAAAAAGAACCCTTAAAACTGCAATTAGGAAAGAACTTATTGATGAGTTTGACGCAAGTAGACAAGTGCAAACAGGCACTAGTCGATCCATAGTTTACCATGATGAGATGTGTCAAGTGAAACATGTATATGGAGCAAGTAACAAGATCACTAGATTACAAGATGTTGTAACCGCTAGATTAAGGTTAGGATATAAGTACCTTTGGCAGTATGTTCCTCAAGCAGATGTAAACAAAACTAAATGTAAAGTGTGTGGCCATACATATGGCCACACACTTGAACACTACGTCCTCGACTGTGTGAAGATAGAACCTTTTAGGGACAGGTCCAAGCACACTGTGTGTGAAATGGCACAACACTTCATCTCTAATGGCAAGATAGCCGACATATTAAGATTGTATCCACTTTTTTGCACTTAGTAACTATATCAGTTCTCATGTACAGAACCAAATACGCAATGTGCTTGAATACCTCCCACGTAAATGTGAATAACAAAGTGTGAGGCCAGACATACTGCCTCACACGCCTGTTCTCACGCATTTGTGAATAAGTTACCCTTTATGTGTAGAACTAAACAAATAATGTAAATGAAATACTGTGTAACTTTCAGTGCCATAATATCCTGACAACCGGGGTTAATTATTATGACCCTTTGTAAACCCTACTCTGTAATCCTTTTGCGCTACCGCTCACAGGATGAGTGTAGGGTGCACAATAAAGTAGCCGCTGCAAGCGGAAAAATCAAATCAATCACGTATACACCAAAATACATACACAGACATACTCATATATACAGCAGGTAATGAGACTTATTTTCCCATATATCTGATAAATTTACATGTTGGTATTTTCTGAACAATTTACATATAATACTTACCATTAGTCGTTGCCTCGCCCACCGAAGGCCTCCAGACAGTCGTGTGTGTGTGTGTTTGAGCGAGAGAGCAGAACATCCATCCATACAGCATTTCACAGGATCACAGAAGCAATTTTACCTGACCAACCCTGACTAACAACTCCTTCACTGTGGATGTGGGTTAGGTTAGGTTAAGTTAGGTTTGAGTTAGACTAAATTAAAAGCTAAGTTAAGTTATTTTGAGTCGGTGTCGAAGGCTTAGTTGGTCACTTAAAATGCATTCTCAAATAATGGATGACTTATCGGTTAGCTTAAATACCCTCCCCTCGCATACACTACCGGGGTCATTTTCTTAATGGTGCAGGCGATGGATGAGAGCCAATGAGGATTTTACTGAGTCCTCTGTGAGCCCTTGAGTGATGCACGTCCTGTTTCTCTGATGCAGTAGTGGAAAATTATGCTTCTTTCTTTCTTTCTTTCTTTCTTTCTTATCCAGGCTGACTCTCTCTCCCTCCCCTCTTCCGGTAACATTAGATCAATATGCAATTATATCATGAATATAGCGGCAGCCTCCTGAGAGAGAGAGAGGCGTACGGTATTATAGACATTCTTTAACAGAAGATGAAGTGTTATTTTTTTCTACAGGACAGACAACACATCATGAGACACAGGACAAGCTTAAGAGATTACTGTCGACTCTTGTGATAACAGCTGCGTGTATCCAGCCCTCTCAGGTCGTGGTACTGTTTTTGTTCCAGTGTGATGATGTTCTTGTTCCAGTGGTGATGCTGTTCTTGTTCCAGTGGTGATGCTGTTCTTGTTCCAGTGGTGATACTGTTCTTGTTCCAGTAGTGATGTTGTCGTTGTTGTTCCAGTGGTGATGTTGTTGTTCCAGTGGCGATGCTGTTCTTGTCCCAGTGGTGATGCTGTTCTTGTTCCAATGGTGATGCTGTTCTTGTTCCAGTGGTGATGTTGTTGTTGTTCCAGTGTTGATGTTGTTGTTGTTCCAGAGGTGATAAAGACTTCATTATGTTATTAGTACAAGATAATTCAGCATCTCATAAGTCATGATCACCATCCTTCACCATCCTTCACTACACTTTATCTTTATCCACCTCCTCACCTCTCACCAACCCTCACCATTCTCATCTACCTTTCACCATCAGGCCTCATAGCCTTACAGCGTTACAGATTAATACATAATACCATCAGGTACTCTTTATATCTCAAGTCTCAAAAGAAATATTCACGCTTTAAAAGATATTAATCATTATAAGTTTGTGTGTAATGCAAGAGTTCCACCGCTAAGGCTGCATGTGAGGCATTTGCATTATTTCCAATATTCTTCTCTATTCTTTACTGTTTTATTAATGTTTGCCTCCGGAATTTTTTTAGATATGGTAATAAAACACAAGCATTTTTTTTTATCAGGAAGCTGTTTAAATCTGTCTCGTGAGAGTGTTAATTAAATTCTCTATTATTTTTTCCCTGTATCTGTTTCCCTTCGTTCACAGTACCTTAAATATGTGCTTAGTTTATGGTGAATCAGTTTAGTATAAATCTGAATAATTATAGGAATAAGTGTAAGTTAATAATAATATTAATAATAAAAGTAACTGCAGGTGAAATATTACTATCATAAAGAGTCATAAGGCTTAACTGAAACCTGTTACGTGACAGGAAGGTGCGAGTAAGGAACGCTGGCGGAGAGGGGGAGGGGAGGGAAGGTAGGCGGACTATAGTACCTGACAAATCGTGTTATTATACTTCATCATAGCTATATTTTATATTGTACCGCGAAATACAGCACACTAGTTTTGATATGAGTTATTCATTTTCACTAATTCAAGCTTTGTATTGATTCATCTATAGTCTTACTGTTGTATATAAAAGTTTAATGTAATTTATCAACTGGTAGTAACGTTATTAGTCATGGAAAATTTATGTAACGTTATTAAAGGATGATTTCCAATTCCCATCAATGGTGTAGTATTATAAAGCCGAAAATAGCCGCTCGAAAGCTGTTGGAACGACCTCAGATAACAGGAGTTGTATACCTCTGATGTGCCCCGACTCACGCGGACTGCTGTTAGGGCGGGTGCCTATCTTAATAACTGTATATTTTAGTATTATTACCTGATTCACGCTTCGTAATATACCTCCTGTGTGTGTGTGTGTGTGTGTGTGTGTGTGTCCGTCCGTCCGTCCGTCCGTCCGTCCGTCCGTTAATTGCGAGAAAGTATTTTGGTCTCAAGAGAACGCTGAGAGATACTTAGCTGGAGATAAAAGGAAAAGCTCTTACTATTTCCTCCCAGGTATTTCTCAGACGTTGAGCTGAGAAGTAAGTGTGGCAGAAGCGATAACTGGGAAGTGGCGCAGCTTTCAGTAATTACCATAAAGCAACTTTTACTCTCGTCTAAGAATCGTCTTTTGTTTGTTGAGAATCTACCTGGTCAGACCCTGGCTGTATTAGGGCTTCATTAACAGGATTGGTATTTTTCTGATGTGTGATATTGGTATAGAAGCTTATCCTCTGTTGCGTCTGGACAACCATCTGATCAATAGAGAGAAAGGTGGGCAGACAGATGTTGATATAGTGAGACAGTCAGGTAGGCAAAGGGAAAAGCAGTATTAGACAGACGGAGCTACAAAGAGAAAATGATAGCGAGGGAGATAGACAGAGAGACAATTAGGCAGAGACTGAAACGGAGACTTACACAGACGAAGTGACAAAGTTTATCAGTGATAGGTCAGGCCCTTGTATTATGGACCAACCTGGCTGAAAGTTGAGTCAGTTTCTCTCCCTCTCTCTCTTATACCAATTGGTACATTTTATTTTTAAAGAGAATCCATAAGATTAGAATGAATGTAGATATTTTGTGTTACTAGAGAGTTCATAAAACACACACACACACACACACACACACACACATACATACATACATACACACACAGACATCATTCACAATGTACAATTAACACTATAAAGGTGGTAAAGACAGCAGAACATAGTGTAAACAAGATAATAGTCGCGTACTACAACACAGGAAATGAAATAGTACTAGTAAAGTGGAAGCAGATGCATACATAAAAGTTTACAAGAATAATTCACTACGATAATACTCGTCCAAAAGTTTACCCCTTAACAGTATATATAGTTATAATAGTAGTTATACATTCTATCAAAATAAAGGATTTGTAAAAAATAAAAATACTGGAATGAACGTCAAAAGAAAAGAGGGAAAATAAACAAATAAATAATAATAGGAGAGTTCACACGCTGTGACAAATATTATTTTCTTTTTACCTTGGAGATTCCCCGGTCGGCAGTGTTGCCAGGTCTTGGTGATGCAGAGAAGGTACTGTCGTCCCTGCTCAGCCCGCGCGTTGAGTTGGTTACACTGATAATATGTTTTTTAAATAAACTGTATATCAACACCACAGCCTTTAACACCTTTCAACAATTCCAGGTGTACCGTTTATTATGTGTGACTCATACAGGTGTACCGTTTATTATGCGAGACTCATACATGCGTACCGTTTATTATGTGAGTCATACAGGTGTACCGTTTATTATGTGAGGGTCATACAGGTGTACCATTTATTATGTGAGGGTCATACAGGTGTACCGTTTATTATGTGAGACTCACACAGGTGTACCGTTTATTATGTGAGGGTCATACAGGTGTACCGTCTATTTTGTGAGGGTCATACAGGTGTACCGTTTATTATGTGAGGCTCATACAGGTGTACCGTTTATTTTGTGAGGGCCATACAGGTGTACCGTTTACTTTGTGAGGGTCATACAGGTGTACCGTTTATTATGTGAGGGTCATACAGGTGTACCGTTTACTATGCGAGAGTCATACAGGTGTACCGTTTACTATGTGAGACTCATACAGGTGTACCGTTTATTGTGTGTGACTCACAGGTGTACCGTTTATTATGTGAGGGTCATACAGGTGTACCGTTTGTTATGTGAGGGTCATACAGGTGTACCGTTTATTATGTGAGGGTCATACAGGTGTACTGTTTATTATGTGAGGGTCATACAGGTGTACCGTTTATTATGTGAGACTCATACAGGTGTACCGTTTATTATGTGAGGGTCATACAAGTGTACCGTTTACTATGCGAGAGTCATACAGGGGTACCGTTTACTATATGAAGGTCATACAGGTGTACCATTTACTATGCGAGAGTCATACAGGTGTACCGTTTATTATGTGAGGGTCATACAGGTGTACCGTTTGTTATGTGAGGGTCATACAGGTGTACCGTTTACTATGCGAGAGTCATACAGGTGTACCGTTTACTATGTGAGACTCATACAGGTGTACCGTTTACTGTGCGAGAGTCATGCAGGTGTACCGTTTACTATGTGAGGGTCATACAGGTGTACCGTTTATTATGTGAGTCATACAGGTGTACCGTTTATTATGTGAGTCATACGGGTGTACCGTTTATTATGTGAGGGTCATACAGGTGTACCGTTTATTATGTGAGTCATACAGGTGTACCGTTTAATATGTGTGACTCATACAGGTGTACCGTTTATTATGTGAGGGTCATACAGGTGTACCGTTTGTTATGTGAGGGCCATACAGGTGTACCGTTTATTATGTGTGACTCATACAGGTGTACCGTTTATTGTGTGTGACTCACAGGTGTACCGTTTATTATGTGAGGGTCATACAGGTGTACCGTTTGTTATGTGAGGGTCATACAGGTGTACCGTTTATTATGTGAGGGTCATACAGGTGTACCGTTTATTATGTGAGGGTCATACAGGTGTACCGTTTATTATGTGAGACTCATACAGGTGTACCGTTTATTATGTGAGGGTCATACAAGTGTACCGTTTACTATGCGAGAGTCATACAGGGGTACCGTTTACTATATGAAGGTCATACAGGTGTACCATTTACTATGCGAGAGTCATACAGGTGTACCGTTTATTATGTGAGACTCATACAGGTGTACCGTTTACTATGCGAGGGTCATACAGGTGTACCGTTTATTATGTGAGGTTCATACAGGTGTACCGTTTGTTATGTGAGGGTCATACAGGTGTACCGTTTATTATGTGAGGTTCATACAGGTGTACCGTTTGTTATGTGAGGGTCATACAGGTGTACCGTTTATTATGTGAGGGTCATACAGGTGTACCGTTTGTTATGTGAGGGTCATACAGGTGTACCGTTTATTATGTGAGGGTCATACAGGTGTACCGTTTATTATGTGAGGTTCATACAGGTGTACCGTTTATTATGTGAGGTTCATACAGGTGTACCGTTTATTATGTGAGGGTCACACAGGTGTACCGTTTATTATGTGAGGTTCATACAGGTGTACCGTTTGTAATGAGAGTAGAGTTAAACATATATACTGTATATTGATCTCATTCCCTTAATTCTGTGTTGTATAAGATCCTGTGGTTAAATACTAGAGGTGAGTGGAGACAAACGACAACTGAACCCCACAGCGGGACGACCAGGGCGCCAGTAGCTGTCTGTATATTTGGTCCCAAACTTGTCAACTAATATTGGAATATATAAAAACCACGTTAGTCTGTGTTCAGTGGTAGGAGGACCCGGCGCGGCGTCACGGTACAAGACCTGCACAACACACATATAAATTCTGCCTTCCTCCCCGTTGGTTCCGAAAATAAAGAGTGACGATTTCTTTTGTGGAACAACACCAAGAAGACGTCAGGAAGTCATATTGCAATATATGAGTATAATGTCGGTGAGTGTGTGGGAAGGTTGTGGTGGTGATGGTGGCGGTGATGTTGGTGGCGGTGGTGGTGATGATGGTGGGGATGCTGGTGGTGATGGTGGCGGTGATGTTGGTGGCGGTGGGGATGATGACTTGATGGGGTGAGGTGGGTGGGTGGGTGTGTGTGGAAATCAACACACCACCATCTCCACAAAAACATTGACCGCGGCCGAACGCGCGCGCGCGCACACACACACACACACACACACACACACACCTCCACAGCTTCGCCACACAATAACTAAATGTGAAGGAAAATTTTATGCTCTAATATTTAACGAAAATCTGGTAAAATTTGTATTAGAAATGTATGTATTCAGTGAAGGGTGACCAACCAAATGAATGTAAATTTGTTTAATAAGTGTAGTGCCTTGTGTTGTGTTGCGATACTTTGTTTTGTGTCGTTTCATTGCTTTGTACTGCGTTGCGTTGTGCTGCCTTGCAATGCGCTGTGTTGTGTTACTTAGTGCATATTGATAGAGGTAAAATACTATTTACTGTACCGTTATTTTCTTACTTGCTCCGGAATAGTGAACACCTTGGATATCTTTATTATAATTGACATTATCGGCACGTTAAGTTGTATTGTTTATTCAGTAATAGTTAAAAGGAATAATAGTGAAGATAATTCAATGTGCTGAAAAATTTCGCCAAATGCGTAGAGTGAGGCAGCCATCTCCTCCTCCCGGTCACACAATCATTTAATATTTATGTCACTCAACTTTGGCCTAACTTGTCCACACTCTCTCTATCTTAGTCTAACCTTCTCTGATATGTTACCCACCTCCCCAACACACTCTGATGTGCTCTGCTCCTCCCCAACACACTCTGATGTGCTCTGCTCCTCCCCAACACACTCTGATGTGCTCTGCTCCTCCCCAACACACTCTGATGTGATCTGCTCCTCCCCAACACACTCTGATGTGCTCTGCTCCTCCCCAACACACTCTGATGTGCTCTTCTCCTCCCCAACACACTCTGATGTGATCTGCTCCTCCCCAACACACTCTGATGTGCTCTGCTCCTCCCCAACACACACTGATGTGCTCTGCTCCTCCCCAACACACTCTGATGTGCTCTGCTCCTCCCCAACACACTCTGGTGTGCTCTGCTCCTCCCCAACACACTCTGATGTGATCTGCTCCTCCCCAACACACTCTGATGTGCTCTGCTCCTCCCCAACACACTCTGATGTGCTCTGCTCCTCCCCAACACACACTGATGTGCTCTGCTCCTCCCCAACACACTCTGATGTGCTCTGCTCCTCCCCAACACACACTGGTGTGCTCTGCTCCTCCCCAACACACTCTGATGTGCTCTGGTTTGCTCTAATCAGTAGCCCCACAACAGTGTTGTGACAGAGAAGAAAGACCAGATAATTAAAAGAAAGAAGAAGGGAATAAGCAAGAATACAATTATTCTCATAAATATTACATACAATACCACTTTCTGCCTCATAAGATATGTTGATCAAGTGCTCATTTGTAGTCAAGTTTTCCAGTTACCTGAGATAATCTGAGTTGATCATCATTTGCAGCTTTCTTTTCATCCTTTCTATGTTGCCTGCATCTTTACTTTCTCTTAGTTCCCCTCTCAGGTCCTTTGCTTTCTTTCCGGTTTTCTTTGCAGATTTTTGTGATGCTACTCAGCGGTTTTCCACGCCCTTGAGCTCTCTCTCTCTCTCTCTCTCTCTCTCTCTCTCTCTCTCTCTCTCTCTCTCTCTCTCTCCAGGTCCTTTACAGTTCTTCCACAAAACCTCTCAGAAAAATATCGTCGTTTCCTGAATTGTATATTGTATAGGTTTCAGGTACCGAGGGTGAGAGTTGAACAACACACACACACACACACACACGTACCATTATTTCCACATATTTTCCTTGTATGAATAATAGCAATAAGAAAATAAAGGCTCCTCGGCTAGTGGGTAGAGGATCTCGTTTTTCTTGTGGTTTGTTTATATTTTTTCACGAAACGACTTCCTGAGCCGAGGCTTCCTAGGCGGGGATATGGAAGAATCTTGTGTATTGAGCGAGGAAGTGTATTGTGTGTCTTGGTGAGGGGTATTTCCTCGTGTGGGTTAAAGTATATGTGTTTGGGTGTATGAATGTATAGTGTGTGTATAAATGTAGAATGTGGACATTGAATAGTGTATAATTGTACAGATATGTAATGTGTAAATAGGTTTGAGTGTGTACGAATGTATAGATATGTAATGTGTAAATAGGTTTGAGTGTGTATGAATGTGTATATATGTTTGAGTGTGTATGAATGTGTATATATGTTTGAGTGTGTATGAATGTATAGATATGTAATGTGTATATATGTTTGAGTGTGTATGAATGTATAGATATGTAATGTGTATGTATGTTTGAGTGTGTATGAATGTATAGATATGTAATGTGTATGTATGTTTGAGTGTGTATGAATGTATAGATATGTAATGTGTATGTATGTTTGAGTGTGTATGAATGTGTAGATATGTAATGTGTATGTATGTTTGAGTGTGTATGAATGTATAGATATGTAATGTGTATGTATGTTTGAGTGTGTATGAATGTATAGATATGTAATGTGTATGTATGTTTGAGTGTGTATGAATGTATAGATATGTAATGTGTATATATGTTTGAGTGTGTATGAATGTATAGATATGTAATGTGTATGTATGTTTGAGTGTGTATGAATGTGTAGATATGTAATGTGTATGTATGTTTGAGTGTGTATGAATGTATAGATATGTAATGTGTATGTATGTTTGAGTGTGTATGAATGTATAGATATGTAATGTGTAAATAGGTTTGAGTGTGTATGAATGTATAGATATGTAATGTGTATGTATGCTTGAGTGTGTATGAATGTATAGATATGTAATGTGTATGTATGTTTATGACCAAGAGAGTTTATAGAAGCATTATCGTGTATATCCAGGATAAGAAAGATGACTAATATGCATAATTGTGTAACAAGAGATAGGTTTATACCTTACATTTAAACAGGTGATGACTTATATGTAATAGCTCTCTCGCTTTTGTTGAGGTTTGCAGTGTGTGTTGGAAGCCTGTATGAGTTCAATTATCCTCAAGCCAGACAGGTTGATCCAGGGAGGCGATTCACGTTTATTTATAGAGATACAGAATAAAAAAAAATCCTATATGAAGTTTCTTTAAGGATTCTTTCTTTAAGGGCATTAGCCCACCCGGGCACGGGTCATTTTTAATGACCCACATCAAGGCCCGGGAGGCGAAAATATAATAAAACAATAATAATAATAATAATAATTATGCCAATGATGATGATAATGGTAATAATAATAATAATAGTAATAAAATTAATATAAATATATTTAATAAATAACAATTATAATAAAAGAAAATAATAATAATAATAATAATAATAATAATAATAATAATAATAATAATAATAATAATAAAATTAATAACAATATTTAAAAAAAAATTATAATAAAAGAAAATACACATACAGTAATAATAAAAGTCTATAAAAATTATAAATAATAATAATAATAATAATAATACCCCCTGTAATAATAAAGAGCCATGAATAAATTCAAAAACAAAAAAATTAAAATATCAATAGTGAGAAATGATATATGTATGTTGTGTTGTCAATAGTAAGAGTAACAATTAAGACCCTGCAATTGTGTGTAAATGAGGCAGAAAGTCAGATCAGCAACCTGGGACTTGGTCACAATTTTTGTGATGCCATATGGCAGCAGGGTCTACCATTAAACAACACATTATGCTTCCAATATCTTCCCAGATGGTAGTACCTCCCTGCTTGTGAAATGGTTTAATCAAGAGTAAATAGATCTGTGGTAAAGTTGCAGGTAGAATGTGAATAAAGCTTAGAATGGATCTTATAGGAAATAGAGTTCAGTATACCAAGTCTCTGGTAGACAAGGAGGTGAGGGTTTGGGTGGTTCAGTTTGGGACGGCCCGTGTGAGGGAACCAGTGACTCTTATAGTACAACACCTTGGCTGCCACACTGAGTAAGAATCACCAAAACCATCCCATGTGTAATACTCTCAGGTGACCTACAACCATGGTGACTCTTGTCTCAGTATATGTTGACTAGTACTGTACTACCTGAAGCCAGACTATATCAGAACATTACTAATGGCGACCTTGAAGTTGATTGGCTTATTATAATGATGACAATAATATTAAGGAACAATAACAAACGAAGAAAGAAATTAGGTATATAAATTATTTCTCTTTAATGTTTGGTTTATGACTTTATGGGTTGAATTTAAGACATAAAACACATTCCTCTCTGCATGGAATAGGTTTATTGCCTCTTACGTCGGTTTATGGCAGATTTATTTACTAATTTAGTGGTTGGCGGCAGCAGTCACGTGACACCATGAAGGTCATCACATCGTAATGTTTTAATACTGTTTGCCGTGTTAATACAGTTCGTCTTAAATCTGTTAGTACGCCAGTGATGTTTCCTTAGGGGAATATAATGATAAAAATGTTGTAAAACGGAATTAACTGGAAATACAATAAGGATTACAACATAAGCGTGGTGTGTGTTTGGTCGCGTGTGTGGGGACCTGTTGATGAAGATCGAGGCAGAAGTTAAATGAGATTCTCACTTAAACTCTGAGTTACTCGAGAGTTCACGACTGCTGCCGAAATTGACCAAGTTAGGATGACCCGAGAGACCAAGGATTAGGGGGTAGGTCTGGTCAGCGTAACGGGGGAGGGGGGGGGGGTGTCGGGGCTCAGGGACTTCTGGGGTCAAAGGGTAACTCGGGTCAAGGTGAGGCTTGGGTAGTTGTGGGAACGGCTGAGGTCATTATCTGAAATGAACCAGAGTGAACAAAGACGGCTTGAGAGAGAGGGTGAGAGAGAGACGTGGTCAAAGAAGTTATTAACCTAGAACGAGTATTTTTTTTTCTTTACCTCGGCTCTGTCCTTCAGCTCTCACCCTTAGCCCTCATCCTCACCCTTCACCCCGCTCCTCTCACCCTAACTCTCACCCCTCCCTCTCAACTTTTATCCTCGGCCCTCTCCCTCACCCTAACTCTCACTCCTCCCTCTCAGCCCTCACCTCAGACCTTGGGACAGCTACCTGGGTCAGTAATAGATCGCAGGTAGGATCTGTGTGACGCACCTGGTAAGTCCCCCACCATCATGCTTATGGTTGCTGCTGTTACTGTTACTGCTGTTAATATTGTTACTGTTGCCGCTGTTACTGTGGTGTAATAATGGTCAGCATGCTCGTCTGGTAAGCGAGCGGAGCCGGGTTCGATCCCCGGGCAGGGTGAAATTATGGGCAAGTGTCTTTAAGCCATTTGCCTCTGTCTACCCAGCAGTAATTGGGAACCTGGATGTTAATCGATTTGCGGATCGTGTTCCAGGGTAATGGTGAGCCAGTGCAGTTGGCGAATTGTCCGGTCTTCTTGGACTATTCCTTGACACTGAATCATGCAGCTCGTTAACTCAGGGTGTGGTTGTTGTGTTGGCGACAGCTTCTACACCTTTAACAGATTCACGCCTAGTTGGTCCTTGGGTCGGCCATCCTCGGTAACACGAAGAGCAACCATTATTATTTTAGTGTTGTTGATGCGGTTATTGATAGTTTTGTTGTTATTGTTGATGCTGGTGTTTGTGGTGATAACTGCTGCTGTTGGCTGTTGTGTCTATTCTTCTTTATCGTGGTATTTTATGAGGAACTGGACGAGTACACTGCCATATATATTATCATGACGGTTTTCTTGTTCTATATTGGTGATAAATGTCTTAAAATTAGGTTAAGTTAGGTTAGTTTAGTTTACTTTAGGTTAGGTTGACAGTCTTAATTGGTATGGATCTATAGGGATCTGGCAGCATGTCTGGACTGTTTCATCAACCTCCTTTTGTGTGCTTATTTGGCTTTTGTGGCGCCTTACAGTGAGATATGGTTTTAAATCTCTCTCTCTCACAGTTGGTAGTGGTAAAGAGCTCAAACACGTTTCTGATGATAATGATACAACTTTTTCTTGTGAGTGTTTCAACCTGCACGAGAAGTTCTTTGTTTATATTCCTCTTTTATTCTCTTTTATTTGTCTTTCTCCTAATTACTACGTGTCATTTTTATTGCTGTTCTTATTATTTTCTTCCCGGTGATCATCTCGTTATCTTCACTTTGTATGAGGTGACTTGGGGGGGGGGGGGTCTCCAGGGATGTTTATATACCACTGAAGAAAGGACACGACACACACTGACGCCAGAGAGCCATACATCAAGGAAAGTTATCACATAATGATATATGTTGCTTTAATTAATGAGTTAATGTTGTATTTTATACCATAGGAAAGCAAGAGCGACAACCACCAGACTGTGTAATTTGTCAGATTTATTGTTTGTTTTAACTCACACTTACCACAAAACACAATAACATTTGACGGTAATTTCACAGTCCCTCTACACATTATGTTGACATTAGCTTAATTACCCCAATTGAAGGTAATATAAGTGATGCATGAGTTTGTATTGTCATAAGTCATCACTAATGGTACGTTAATTATCATGTATATTTGCTTAACCATTGTCCAGGACTCCTCGATTCCTAGTGAGAGAAGTGATCAGTTTCCATCAGCAACAATGTCCATTTAACATCCTTGAAGCTTACCATTTAAATTTAATTAACCCTTCAGTAATTTTCACCCAGATGCTTATTTAATCAAGTTACGATTATCGTGTGGAATTTAATTAACTTTTCCGTCATTTTCTTCTCGACTTTTACTGGATCAAGTTATTCGCGTCATATATTTTCCAGATAATTAAAAAAAAATCTAACCTCCCTCACCAGACACCGGCCAACCTAAATGATATCAACAACTTACCTTTTATCACGTAAGACAATTAACCTTCATAAAAGCATTAATAATTTGTCTTTAATAATGGCTTGTTTTTATTTTACCAAAATCATAAAGAGGAAACAATATCCAGCAATGGGTTGAAGGAGCTAATTATATTAACAGGCGAGGGAGGACTAGTTGCCCCGGCGTCTAACGCACGAGAGCTGGTGTATTGGTCCTCTGGGAGGCGTAAAGGAGAGGCCACGACTCTCACAGGTAAACTTAAAGGCAAAGAGATCAAAAACATGAAAGGCTATAAGAAATAATAGTAAATCAGTGCAGGTGTGAGAAGGTGGTACACCATTACTGTTATTTATGGTGGTATTGTAGTGTTTACTTATGGTGGTATTGTAGTGTTTACTTATGGTGGTATTGTAGTGTTTACTTATGGTGGTATTGTAGTGTTCACTTATGGTGGTATTGTAGTGTTTGCTTGTGGTGGTATTGTAGTGTTTACTTATGGTGGTATTGTAGTGTTTACTTGTGGTGGTATTGTAGTGTTTACTTGTGGTGGTATTGTATTGTTTACTTGTGCTGGTATTGTAGTGTTTACTTATGGTGGTATTGTAGTGCTTACTTATGGTGGTATTGTAGTGTTTACTTATGGTGGTATTGTAGTGTTTACTTATGGTGGTATTGTAGTGTTTACTTATGGTGGTATTGTAGTGTTTACTTGTGGTGGTATTGTAGTGTTTACTTATGGTGGTATTGTAGTGTTTACTTGTGGTGGTATTGTATTGTTTACTTGTGGTGGTATTGTAGTGTTTACTTATGGTGGTATTGTAGTGCTTACTTATGGTGGTATTGTAGTGTTTACTTATGGTGGTATTGTATTGTTTACTTGTGGTGGTATTGTAGTGTTTATAAAGTGTTATTTGCTTTAGTTTGTTCGAGCTGTGTATCCGGCTGGTCAGATTAGATAGAACCTAATCTAACCTAACACACTGTGTAATATAATGTTAACTGTAGCATTTAGAATTAACACAGCCAAATTTTTATCACTGCGGACGATACAATGCACTTAAAAAAATACTCGTTCGCGAAAAAAATCCACCCGAGCAGAAAAGGCGAGGATTAGGTTGATTAATCCCGGCCAGAAATAGAAAAAAATCCCTGTAATTTTTTTTGTGTTGTTGGGAGGATTAGCGACTAATTCCAAGTAAATCTCTGATATTTCCCTTTTTCTCGGTAATTCCTGTAATGTGTTAAATTTTTCACACAAATTTAGATAAACCAATTGGATAAAGTTGTAAATTATTCGGAGATAAAACTCACGAGAACAGGTAGTGAGAGTTGTGAGTTGTTGGTGGAGGAAGATTACAAGTGAGGATCATCCCACCACACAACACCTATCTCACCACCACCACACCTAACTCAGCACCTATTACCACACACCATCACCACCCCCACCACCACCACTACTACTACCACTCAACACCACCACTACACAACACCTGCCACACTTTCATTACAACAGTATCCCGGTGTTAGTCATAAAGGCACGCCAGCACAGTGATATTTTCGGAAAAAATGTGTTGTTTAATGTTGATATTTAAGATGCAAGAACCATAACCATATGACTGGTGCTCTTATATAATGAAAATGTGCAGCTGACACCACCAAAATGAGTTTACTTTATTATTATTAACTAATCTGCAAATAGAGTTTAACAATGTTCATATTATTATTATTTTTACATCTAATACAGTAAACATTTATTATAACGGGTATGGTATAATACTGCTACTAATGATAATTATAATAACAATAATGATAATAATAATAATATTAATAATAATGATAATGGTAATGACAATAATAGTAACTACAACAACAACAATAATAATCATAATAATAATAATAATAATAACGATGATGATGATGACGCACACACACCTTGACGTAGCTCTTCACTTATATCAATAAGTTCATCTGTACATTGTCCTCGTAGTCTCCAGTCTTAATCTATACCTTTATGACGTGGGTTATGGTCGTGGGTCGTAAAAGTTGATAGGTCATTTACTGTTATTACCAAACACCTCTCTCTCTCTCTCTCTCCAGAAATATGAGAAGAACCATCGAACTGCAGACAAATTCCCTTGAGCTTTACCTAATCTTATTCTTTTTCTCTCCTTCCTTTCTCTCTTTCTCTCTCTTTCTCCCTCTTTCCAGATATCCAAATTTGCTTTTGGTTAGTCGTGAATTATATTGGTAAGAAAAACCATCACTTTGTAAGATTATGCTGTGAGCTTTACATAAGTTATCGGGGGAATCTGGGACACATCGGAGGTACTGAAGAATTATGGTTAACTCGCTTGATATTGCTTTTGAGAGAGAGAGAGAGAGAGAGAGAGAGAGAGAGAGAGAGAGAGAGCTACCTCCTCCACCACACCACCACAATGCTGACCATCCTAGCTACCACACCACCATAACGTTGACCATTCTAGGTACCACACCACCCCATAACACTGACCATCCTAGCTTCCACACCACCACAGCGCTGGTCCCTCACACTTGAACTTAACTCACGGTAGTTTCTCCTCCTTTCAAGGGCATCACTGAGAAAAATCTAAGCCATCTGAGAGTGTTGAAGATACACCTCACCACCAAGGAGAAACACTTTATGTAACATAGTGTCCAATTCTCTATAATACGGACTGCTTTGTTTACGTGTGGCCGAGAAATAGTGCAGCTGGAGTGTGTTTAAAGATTCTCAGTTTACTGTTTATGAGTTTACTGAAATGTGAGACTAAAAAAGAATTATCTAAGAGCATCTTATAGTTGTTTGTAGATATACACTTTGTTTACTTATATATATATATATATATATATATATATATATATATATATATATATATATATATATATATATATATATATATAATATATATATATATATATATATATATATATATATATATATATATATATAATATATATATATATATATATATATATATATATATATATATATATATATATATATATATATATATATATATGTGGCTAAAATAAACTTATAGGAAGATTGGATTAGTTATATAAATACTTGGAGTTGAATTATCACAAAAGAAGATCAATTTATCGTCAATATACTTTGAGCTTTACTATTTTAAAAGATCAAATATATTGCCTTTATATAAAT
This sequence comes from Homarus gammarus, assembly GCA_958450375.1. Taxonomy (NCBI): domain Eukaryota; kingdom Metazoa; phylum Arthropoda; class Malacostraca; order Decapoda; family Nephropidae; genus Homarus; species Homarus gammarus. The sequence goes on from CAUDMG010000050.1 coordinate 113,527, forward strand.
ACTTTAAGTTTACTAATATATGTAACTAAACGTAAATCATCCTAAAGGAAACTGAAATTGATAGTGTATATATTTATCCTCAAATGTCTACAATAACTGTAGTTGTGTTGCAGTAAAAGGAGAACGTTTATTGTTGTTCAGGAGAGGCTATGAGGGTCACAAGTCACTGCAACCGTTTAATTTTTTTAACACAACAAACACGGGAGCCTTAGTGCCTGGCTATATACTATACTGTTATACTAGAGAGAGAGAGAGAGAGAGAGAGGCAAGACTCACATAAGAAACAGAAGGTTCAGTTTACAATCGAATTTCCAATAACAATCACAGTTAACGTTTTCTCAACCCGAGATTAAGCAGTTGTCATACCGAGTTATATACATATTTTGTTTCTGTATGATGATGATACCTGGTGTATGTGTGTGTGGGGGGGGGGGGGGGGAGACAGCTCAAATTAAAAACAATATATTTTAAGTACACTCTTTTTCCGTATTTAGATTAAAAAAAAGCGACAACTTATGGATTGGAAATGTTTGAACATTATACTTATTAGTATATAATAATTGGTGGGAAAGGTCAAGTATGATTCGTTTATAAACACCGACGTCAACACTCTAGCCTCAGGGTATCACCAGGTCAGTAGCACTAATTCTCACGGGTGAAAAATATAAAAAACAAAAGCTATAATTATATTCCTTTTCTGCAGGTTGTTGGTCTCTGGGGAAATTAGGAGTGATAAATGACTTTCATCAATTTATAGAGAACAGATGAAGGAATTCCCCGCCAGGTGAGATAACCTGACCTTCTCTAATTAATGAAACCAACAGCCACTCTTAATGGATTTATTGTCTGAACCAAAACAATTAAAGTGAAACAAGGATGAAGTCAATAGCCGTGATCAATACCAGGTTTTAGAGGACAAAATCATGACACAGATTCACAAGTAGTTTACACGTAGTGTGTGTGACGAAGTCTGTCATTCTCCCCAAAGTATTGATCATAACAACACCACGGCCACACATCACCACCACCGAGTGACATTGAATGTAACACCTACAATAATTACTTTGAAATTAATTAAATTTAATAATGCTTATTGGTTCACAATGAAGGGCATATTAACATAGTTCACCATTGTATAAACTAGCGAAGATATATATAAAGGGGATATAGATAAAGTTCTTATAATATCCGAGCAGGATAGGACTCGGAGCAACGGATTCAAGTTAGATAAGTTTAGGTTTAGGAGGGAGATAGGAAGGAACTGGTTCACAAATAGGGTGGTGGACGAGTGGAACAAGCTTAGCAACTTTGTAGTAAGTGCGGGAACTCTGGAAAGTTTCAAAAGGAGGCTAGATAGATTCATGGATGATAGAGAGCGGTAGTAACTCTCGACAGGAGCTGCCATGCACAGGCCAACCGGCCCATTACAGACCCCTTATTTTCTTATATATATATATATATATATATATATATATATATATATATATATATATATATATATATATATATATATATATATATATATATATATATATATATATATATATATATATCTTGATAAAATCACACGGGAAAATGGAAACAACGGAGCACCTTAGCTTTCGTCTTTATTCAAGACATCTTCAGAGGCAACTGGATTACATGGACAGAGAGAGGCTTAAATATACAGGGTGACCTTAAAAACATGAGGTCAGGTCATAATGATGTCATCCACTAATCCCCACACCAACACACACGTAGAGGAGCTTAAGAGAAGGGGGGTGACGTGACTAGTCAGGTCAGGTCAAAAATAAGGGACCCACAAAATAACTATCATACATCTAGATCAAAGGTTTTCAAAGTATTTTTAACCTTGGGCCACTGACAAATAAATTTATGTAACATATTATCAGTTTTGAACTGACCATCACTAAGGTTTATTGATTTTAATTCCTACAGTCTGTACTCACCCCTGAAGATGTGAATTACACGAAAGCGCTTGGGAACTTCGTGTTTTCTTTTTCCTTGTGGTTATCAGCATATACCTGGATCACGCGCACCTACAGTGATTTATTTGCATATATATATATATATACTATATATATATATATATATATATATATATATATATATATATATATATATATATATATTTCATTAGCCCAATAAAGCACGCCGGATTTGGTAAAACGTTACTCTGACCACCTAAGTGGTGCGGGTGGTCCCCATTAGAGGTTCACGGCGCCATAAGCTCGTTGAACAGGCTTTGTGTGAAATATAACAAAGTCTAGGACTGCTTTTAGCATCCTGGTGGTCCAGCGGTTAGCGTTCCCCGGTCACAGTCATAGGCTTGTGGGCCGTGGGTTCGAATCCTGGCGGGTTGAGGTGTTGATTGTATATATATATATATATATATATATATATATTGTTACGAACCCCTCCACCGATTGTCTTCATCTACCTACCCAGCACCACGAGCAACGCCATCTAGGGACGAAACACGAGTATGGCTCGTCTTAGTTACCACTCCCGGGTTTCCCTTCTCCATATCCTGGTTGTTGCGTCACTTCCGCCTCAGTCTACTTTGTCAGCTCCAATTCGAGGAGAGGACACACTTCACTCTGGGAAGCGACCACAGGATCACCTATCCTGGAAACCTACGGCACAGTGACTATTTACCGTCTTCTACCATACTCAGCCTTGCTCGTCAGCCATCTCAGCTCCTCACTTAAGTATTTGTAATCTTGTATTGCCTCTCCCCCCTCCACATTGCTTCACTATTGTTTTATGTTTTATTACTATGTATATACTGTTCGTGTTTAGGTTAAGTTTGGTTAAGGGTAGTTTATAAGCTGAATATTTTGTTAAGGAATTTATGGTACTTTATTATATACAACGAAAACTCGCATCCTTTGTCTACCCTTTTTTTAGTCCGATTGTCTTTGTTTTTTTTTTTGTTGTTACCTGTTGGGATCTGGGTAGACGTATAACTATATTCTAAATCCCCAACTCGTAACAAATGGCGACCGTGACAGGACCCGACCTTAAGTACCATATTCCTTCCTCCCTTGTTACTCAGTGTTAATTACCCCTCCCAGTCACTTCTGTTTACAATTGCTTTACGGTGGTTTAAAGTTTCCTTCATATGTGTGTGCATATATTGGTATTACCGTATAGTAAGAGTGACAGACGTAGGATAATAGGTTCCAAGTGTCATAAGGCTTACCTGTTATTACACGTGGCAGTCGTGTGGTAAGTCTTATCGAGTGTAGGGAAGAATCCGGATCTGTTTAATGCCGTACCCTCACTCCAGAGTAGGCTGTTCCATAGTTACTAGTTTAGAGTGAAGTGATATCTTGGGACGCCCCGCTCTACCAGGACCCCATAATTATAAAGCCTCAATTATTGTTCTTCTCATTATCTCATTCAGGGTTGTTAATCCGGATCTTTATATAAATGCCGTAATACGCCCTACCTCTTTCAAGTATATCAGGGTTGTTAATCCGGATCTTTATATTAATGCCGTAATACGCCCTACCTCTTTCAAGTATATCAGGGTTGTTAATCCGGATCTTTATATTAATGCCGTAATACGCCCTACCTCTTTAAAGTCTCTTGTCCTTATCTAAGGATCTTCTCGGAAGAACAATAATCATAAGTGTAATTTCCCTAGGTATAACTTGGTTAGTTTCCGGGACTTTCTGGTTATCCACTGCCGTGATATTTTCTAGGGTTATCCACTTATCTTATCTTTTGACCATTAGTTAATTTATCCTATTTTTCTTAACAATGGCCACCTCAGGTTTTGATCTCCAGGATTTTATTGAAAATCCTTCCGTAGCTAAATTACGTGTTAATATCCTGAAGAAAGAATGGAAAGAAATAGCCAACTATTACAATATCCCATTTTCACAGCAACTGACTAAGGAAATGTTAAAAAATCATGTGATTGAAGTGTTGGTTCAACAAGAAGTTTTAAAAGAATCCGCTGTTGACAGATTAACGCCCATGTCCAAGAAACTTCAACCACTATCCACCACCCCTCCTCACTCAGAAGTTGCCTCAGGTCTGGCTAGCCCTCAAGAAGAAACACAACGAATAGACCCCTTAGAACTAGAACGAGCTAGGTTCGAGTTCCAAATCAAAATGAAAGAACTCGAGTTGGAACAGGCCAAGTTGGAGCAGGAGGAAAAGTTGGAACAGGCCAAGTTGGAACAGGCCAAGTTGGAGCAGGAGGCCAAGTTGGACCCTGAAGAAAGGATGGAACAGGCCAAGTTGGACCATGAAGAAAGGATTGGAGGCCATGTTGGAGCATGAGGGTAGGTTGGAACAGGCCAAGTTGGAGCATGAGGAATGGTCGGAACAGGCCAAGTTGGAGCATGAGGAAAGGATGGAACAGGCCAAGTTGGTGCAGGCGGTTAAACTGAAAGAACTACAGGTGAGAGAGACAGAAGTCACTTTAACATCGGAGTTTAAATCAAAAGAAGTGGCATTAAGAGAGAAACTCGCTGCTTTTAACCCTGCTACTGCTTCTTCCCTTGTTCCCGGGTTTGATGAATCCGATATGGACGGGTCATTTAGGACTTTTGAGAAAATAGCCGCGAAGAATGAGTGGCCAAAGGACCAGTGGGTGTCAGTGTTAGTTCCTAAATTATATGGTAAGGCTCGTAGAGTTTATAACTGTTTAGACCAGACTGATGACTATGATAACGTAAAAAAGAATATCCTCACCTCTTATGCTATCACGCCAGATGGATACCGGCAGAAGTTTCGTAAACTAACCAAACCATTTTCACACACATTTGTTGAGTTTGCTCAAGAAAAGCTTAGGTTTTTTAAGAAGTGGTTAGAGGCTACAGAGACCTCCACATTTCAGGATTTGTTAAACTTGGTAGTCCTGGAGGAGTGGAAAAGCAAGATACCATTTCACATCTTGAAGCATGTGGAGGAGCGTGGAGAGGTTAATTTAGGGCGTGCTGCTGAGCTGGCTGATGCGTATGCTTTGTTGGTGGAGTCACTGGGCAGTAGAGAACGTGGTACTTCCCGACATGTTAGGTCCTCCTCTGATGATAACCTTGGGAACGTGAGTGGTAGGTCGAAAGGTCCCACACCTACTCCCCCCGATGCAACCAAGCTTACTTGTTCTTACTGTAAAAACCCAGGCCATACGATCCAGAATTGTAAACACCCAAAGTGTCGAATTGCTAAAAGTAGTTCCCTGGATCCCAAATCCAAACCAATAGCAAATGCCAATGTGGCAAGGCCCCATCAGGATCTCTTCTCTTCATTCACCTATGAGGGAAAAATTTCAATCATAGAAGGGTCTCGTTCTTTCCCTATTCGTATACTACGTGATACGGGCGCAGCACAATCTATCCTCCTGTTTAACGTCATTCCTGATATATCTACCGCATTTACAAATGAGAGTGTTCTAATTTCAGATCTCTCGTCCCATTCTTCCTATCCTTTAGCTAAAGTGCACCTCCAATGTCCCTTGATTACTGGGGAAGTGCAAATAGCCATAAGGAAAGACCCAATGCCTGTGTGTGGCATTCATTTATTATTGGGTAATGACTTGGTAGGAGATCTAGTGGTTCCTAACATAAAGACAGTCGACTCTCCCTTACCTGTCAACTCCACCACTGACCTTAAAGAAACTATTCCTCATCTTTTCCCATCTTGTGCTGTCACCCGGTCACAGAGTGTGCGGAATGGGCCCTCTTCATCTAAAACCACCTCCAATATCTTCCTACCCACAGAAGATCTGTACAATAAGACGATAAGTAAGGATGAGCTCATTAAAGCCCAACAATCTGATCCATCTTTGAATAAACTTCATCATGCAGCAGTTGAGGGTAAAGATTTTAACACCCTTCCGTGTTTTTATTATCATGAAGGGGTTTTGATGAGGGCCTATAGGCCCCCTGAGCTTGCCCATCTAGACACGTGGTCTGAAATACATCAAGTGGTAATTCCAGCTTCAGTCAGACCAGCATTAATTGCCCTTGCCCATGATGGTATTTCAGGACATTTGGGAATCCTGAAAACATATAAAAAGCTCCTCCAACACTATTACTGGCCTGGACTTAGGAAGGATGTGTCACAATACCTAAAATCTTGTCATATTTGTCAAATGGTAGGAAAACCAAATGAAAGTATACCAGCAGCTCCCATTAAGCCCATCCCAGTATTTTCTACCCCATTTGAAAAGATTGTTGTGGATTGTGTGGGCCCATTACCAAAGACTAAGAAGGGAAATCAATTCCTGCTCACAGTTATGGATACCAGTACACGTTATCCTGAGGCTTTTCCCCTTAAAAGCATCACTTCAAAAAACGTAATCAAACATCTTTTGCATCTTTTCACTTCAGTGGGCATTCCTAAAGAGATCCAATCTGATCAGGGCACCAATTTTACGAGCAATCTTTTCGAACAGGTGATGAAAGACCTCAGTGTGGACCATTGTACATCTTCGGCTTACCACCCACAATCCCAAGGTTGCTTGGAACGGTTCCATCAAACTTTCAAATCAATGATCAAAAAATACTGTATAGAACACCAAAAGGAATGGGATGAAAGCATAGACTTGTTACTCTTTGCCATCAGGGAATGTCCCCAGGAGTCATTGGGATTCTCCCCGTTCGAGTTACTATATGGGAGACAAATTAGGGGACCCCTTAAAATAGTAAAGGAGCAGTGGTTTGACACTCCATCTATTAAGCCCGCAACAGTTTCCCAATACATTGACACTTTACGGGACAAATTAACTGAAGTCCGAACCATTGCTCAGTCAAACTTAAAAAAAGTCCAAGAGAAAATGGTGAAGTCCCAACCTAAATTAGTTAAAAGATCATTTTCTCCAGGTGACAAAGTGTTACTCTTTCTACCCATTCCAGGCTCTCCCCTTAAAAGCAAGTTTACTGGTCCCTATATAGTTGCTAATAAACTATCTCCTCTCAACTATATAGTCCATACTCCTGATCGCAGAAAAGATTCACAACTTGTTCACATTAATCTCATGAAACTTTACCATTCCAGGCAGTCAGAGGAAGACATCCCCGAGGCTGTAAGCCTACCTGTATTGCATACGGTTTTGTCAGGGCCGGAGACAGATGACATGGACCTATTGGAGAATTTAGACTTCCCTCTACCTAAAGAGAACCCTGCTAACAGTCACATACTCAACAATTTGGATGAGTATTTTTCTGTTCTGAATCCATCTCAAGCAAAAGATCTCACTAAGTTATTATCAACATTTCCTAAAGTCACGTCAGACCTCCCAGGGTTTTGCAATATACTTAAACATGATATTAAACTAATCTCAGGTGATGTACAACCCATTAGGCAATCAGCATATCGTCTAAGTCCACAAAAAAAATCGATTATGAAAAAGGAGGTAGATTTTTTGTTAAAGCATAACTTAGCTGAGCCTAGTACCTCCCCCTGGGCTTCACCTTGCCTTCTCATTCCAAAACCCGATGGCACCTTTCGTTTCTGTACAGATTATCGTAAAGTGAACCAGGTCACTGTCTCTGACTCCTACCCTTTACCTTTGATTGAAGATATAATAGACAGCATAGGCTGTGCCCAATTTATCAGTACTATAGACCTGTTGAAAGGATATTATCAAGTAGGACTCACGGATAGGGCAAAAATAATCTCGGCATTTATAACTCCATTTGGTCTTTTTCAATATTTAGTTATGGCGTTTGGCTTTTCTAATGCTCCGGCCACATTCCAGAGGGCCATAAACTACCTTATTCAAGACCTAGGTGGGACGTTCGCCTACCTGGATGACCTGGTGGTGGTGTCGGACAGCTGGGACGAACATCTGGTGCGTTTGGAGATACTGTTTGCACGACTGCAAGAGACTGGATTCACCATAAACCTGGCTAAATCTGCTTTTGGCCGGGCCTCGGTGACTTACCTGGGACATATCGTTGGGCATGGTATGGTGAGACCCAAGGACGCAAACGTTGAAGCCATCTTGTCCTTCCCCACTCCAAGGACGAGGAAGGAACTCATGCGCTTCCTGGGGATGTGCGGCTACTACCGTCGGTTCTGCAGTAACTTCTCCAGCGTGGCCGGACCCCTCACAGACCTTACCAGTTCTGCGGTCCCTTACATCTGGAACCAGAAGTGCGACCAGTCTTTCCACCGCCTCAAAGCCTTCCTTGCCTCTAAGCCTGTAGTCCACCCCCCTGACTACACCTTGCCCTTCCATCTGCAAATCGACGCTAGTGGTGTCGGAGTGGGGGCTGTGCTCCTACAACCCGACCCAACCACTGATGTCCTTCACCCTGTGGCATATTACTCCGCCAAGTTGAAAAAACATCAGACCAACTACTCGACCATAGAGAAGGAGGCCCTGGCTCTGGTGTTGGCAATAAAGAAGTTTGAATGTTACCTCCAGTCTTGCCCACAAACAACCCTGGTCTTCACCGACCATAACCCACTCACGTTCATCCAAACCAACAAGACCTCCAACCAGCGAATCCTCCGCTGGGCTCTCCTCACCCAGCCGTATAATCTACAAGTCCGGCACATAAAGGGGGTGGAAAACCTGATTGCAGACTCCTTATCCCGAGCTCCAGTGGAAATGTAGCAGCTACTCTCCAGACGCACCAGGTGATCACCTCCTTCGCGCCCGCGCTACGAAGGTCTTTGGAGGGGGGGTGTGTTACGAACCCCTCCACCGATTGTCTTCATCTACCTACCCAGCACCACGAGCAACGCCATCTAGGGACGAAACACGAGTATGGCTCGTCTTAGTTACCACTCCCGGGTTTCCCTTCTCCATATCCTGGTTGTTGCGTCACTTCCGCCTCAGTCTACTTTGTCAGCTCCAATTCGAGGAGAGGACACACTTCACTCTGGGAAGCGACCACAGGATCACCTATCCTGGAAACCTACGGCACAGTGACTATTTACCGTCTTCTACCATACTCAGCCTTGCTCGTCAGCCATCTCAGCTCCTCACTTAAGTATTTGTAATCTTGTATTGCCTCTCCCCCCTCCACATTGCTTCACTATTGTTTTATGTTTTATTACTATGTATATACTGTTCGTGTTTAGGTTAAGTTTGGTTAAGGGTAGTTTATAAGCTGAATATTTTGTTAAGGAATTTATGGTACTTTATTATATACAACGAAAACTCGCATCCTTTGTCTACCCTTTTTTTAGTCCGATTGTCTTTGTTTTTTTTTTGTTGTTACCTGTTGGGATCTGGGTAGACGTATAACTATATTCTAAATCCCCAACTCGTAACAATATATAGGCTATACTATATATATATATATATATATACAGTATATATATATATTATATATATATATATATATATATATATTATATATATATATATATATATATATATATATATATATATATATATATATATATATATAGGCTATACTATATACATATATATATATATATATATATATATATATATATATATATATATAATATATATATATATATATATATATATATATATATATATATATATATATATATATTTATATATATATATATATATATATATATATATATATATATATATATATATATATATATATATATATATATATATATATACATATATATATATGTATATATATATTATTTCCTGTAGTAGTTTTAAAGTTCCTGATATTAGTAAAAATATTTCATTCAAAAACCTTGTACGAGCAATAGGTAACTGAGACGGCTATGGTGTTGATGAACGCCGATGAGACTACCTCCACTGTACTCATTATTATCGGTGGGAAAACTAGGGTAAAGAAATTCATATAGCGTCTAGTCGTCCAGTATTCCAAATGCCTTTCACTTAACTTACGATAATGGCCTCCCTGGGGTCCAAATAGTGATGCGTCCTTACCATGATGGTCAGCCAGCTCTCTCTCATCTCCGTGTAGTCTGGGAGAGGATTGCACTACCTCCGGCCACCTGCTACTTACCAGGAATGGGACGCTTGTCACTGTGTTAATACCAGGGGCAAATCCCGGGACTTGTAATTTGCTACAATTGTTGGGGTTTATGGTCACATTTGCAAATACTGTATTCAGCAGGCGAGGTGCGGACGTTGTTGAGGGGGGCGTGACTCTGTACTGTACTGTACCGTACATGGCCTCCCACAGTGACCTCGACTGGTTACGGTAAGTGGGGAGCAACTCAACGATAGGGAGGCGGCAGTAGAGACCCACAAACACGCCCCGAACACAGTACTGTATAGTCTCCGAGGTGTCAAGGGGATGGTGTTACCGTCTGGCATTATAGATAGGATAATCCCGAGGCTCTCTCAGTCCACCTAGCTGTAATTGGGGAAGTGAAGGCGGATGAGTGCAGTCTTGGCTACACGGCCTCCTTTACTTTCCGAAGACATGCTATGTAGTGTTCTGTATCCACATTGTCCCTAACTGGCAGCCATGTCTATGGGACTCACTATCACTTTTTCACAATTGAGTAACTACTCGAACACCTTCAGACAATCGCTCTTCTTAGGCAAAGGGTGGTCAGGCAGGAGCCCGACAGCTGCCACAGATCGCTGGACTTTAATGTAGCACAAAATGTCCGACACAGCTTACACGAAACAGATGACGATCCAAACATTTTCAGTTCGTAATTCGCTAATCCGTGGCCAACTGAGCTATAGCGTGAAGTGCTCTTAAAACTCCACATACCTGCCGCCTCGCATGCTGTAAAAACATACAATGCTCCGGAAAACGCACCAAATATTTTGTAAACGACTCTAAAGTATTTTAACGAGGGTTTTACATCATCAGTAAACAGAAAGGTATTAAACCGTCAGCAAACATTGTATATGCAATATGCATACTGCATGAAATATGACCTATAATGTTGTTAACACTGAACAAACTGAAAAAGACTTAAAAGAATATTATTTCTTTTTGCAACCGACCGTTTTACACATCACTTTAGCTCGTGTTGTTATACAATACTGTTGTTAGGGTAATGTTTTAATATTTGCAAGACGAATGTGAATTTGTTGCCATCCGGTATAACTTACTGTACACTCCCATACTTAGTGTACATTATGTAAGAGAAAATAAGCAGTTATAAACAGTAAGATAAACAATAAAAGTAAAAGTAAATTGTCCTTTTACAGATAATGTTTACTGCAACACGAGGCAACTTCACTCAGCTGATCGTACGCGGGTGGACGGTGAGGCGAAGGAGTTCTTCTCTGGTTGGTACACACGGGGATGATGATTACTGCCTTCCTGTGTATCGTCTGCTCTGCCTCCTTCTTATTTCCACTTTCACCGGTATTGTTTTTTCTTTCTGTTTTCGATTTTTTTTTTATTATTTGTATTTTTAACCAAATATTTTCCAGATATTTTGGTTATCTAATACTTTCAAATATGTGAAATTTGGATATATGAGATAGCGCTGAGACAAGGGGGTTAAGGCCGATGTAACCCGTATATAGGGTCACAGTTAGCCATGACTCTAGTTCTCCATAATGCGCACACACCCATAGTACCCACACACTATCCACACACTACCCACACACTACCCACACACTCACACAAGGAGATACAGTGAAATAAACTGCTGTACCTAAATATTATGGAATTCAAAATATATTCCCAAAACAGCACATTTACAGATGAAAATAATAAAAGCATAAATAATACAAACAAAATCAATTAATATGTTTTTTATTATTTTTAAATCTGAGAGAGGGTGGTTTAGCGCTTCTTGTTGTTCTTTGTCTTTTTCCCAGTGAAGATGTAGTCTCCCCATGGCAGGTACTGGTCCTTTTGTACATGGCAGAAAGTGGTAGTTTCCTTCTTCTTGTTGTTTTGGGTTTTCTTGTTGTTTTGGGTCTTAGTGTGTTTTGTGGTCTGCAGTTTGTTAGATCGGGGGCCCTTCTCCTTCACCTGGCAAGGCTTCACCTCCACCTTAGTCACCTTCGATACAGTGCGTCGGAACACCATTGTGATTAAATGACACTAACAGCTCTCTCACTGAGGTCAAATCAAAATTTGACCATACAGAAAGAATTACGGTTTAATAAGGTTGGAATTTAAAGAAATTGACAACAAAATGAAGCTCTGTTTATCACTATAGTGATGAGGATGGTGTTGTAGTGATGACGGATGGTGATATATGTAGTGATGATAGGATGGTGTTATATGTAGTGATGAAGGATGGCATTATATGTAGTAATGATGGATGGTGTTATATGTAGTGATGATAGGAGGGTAATATATGTAGTGATGATGGATGGTGTTATATATAGTGATGATGCATGATGATATATGTAGTGATGATGGTTGGTGTTATATGTAGTGATGCTGGATGGTGTTATATGTAATGATGATGGATAGAGTTATATGTAGTGATGATGGATGATGTTATATGTAGTGATGATGGGTGGTGTTATATGTGGTGATGTTGGATGGTGTTATATGTAGTGATGATGCATGATGTTATATGTAGTGATGATGGGTGGTGTTATATGTAGTGATGCTGGATGGTGTCATATGTAGTGATGATGGATGGAGTTATATGTAGTGATGATGGATGATGTTATATGTAGTGATGATGGGTGGTGTTATATGTAGTGATGTTGGATGGTGTTATATGTAGTGATGAAGGATGATGTTATATGTAGTGATGGATGGTTCTATATGTAGTGATGGTGGATGGCGTTATATGTAGTGATGATGGATCATGTTATATGTAGTGATGATGGATAGTGTTATATGCAGTGATGATGATGGATGGTGTTATAAGTAGTGATGATGGATGTTGTTATATGTAGTGATGAAGGATGGTGTTAGTGAAGATTTTGAAGTGAGACGTAGTAAAGATTGTGAAGTGAGACGTAGTGAAGATTGTGAAGTGAGATGTAGTGAAGATTGTGAAGTGAGATGTAGTGAAGATTGTGAAGTGAGATGAAGTGAAGATTGTGAAGTGAGATGTAGTGAAGATTGTGAAGTGAGATGTAGTGAAGATTGTGAAGTGACATGTAGTGAAGATTGTGAAGTGAGATGAAGTGAAGATTGTGAAGTGAGATGTAGTGAAGATTGTGAAATGAGATGAAGTGAAGATTGTGAAGTGAGATGAAGTGAAGATTGTGAAGTGAGATGTAGTGAAGATTGTGAAGTGAGATGAAGTGAAGATTGTGAAGTGAGATGTAGTGAAGATTGTGAAGTGAGATGTAGTGAAGATTGTAAAGTGAGATGTAGTGAAGATTGTGAAGTGAGATGTAGTGAAGATTGTGAAGTGAGATGTAGTGAAGATTGTGAAGTGAGATGTAGTGAAGATTGTGAAGTGAGATGTAGTGAAGATTGTGAAGTGAGATGAAGTGAAGATTGTGAAGTGAGATGAAGTGAAGATTGTGAAGTGAGATGAAGTGAAGATTGTGAAGTGAGATGTAGTGAAGATTGTGAAGTGAGATGAAGTGAAGATTGTGAAGTGAGATGAAGTGAAGATTGTGAAGTGAGATGAAGTGAAGATTGTGAAGTGAGATGTGGTAAAGATTGTGAAGTGAGATGTAGTGAAGATTGTGAAGTGAGATGTAGTGAAGATTGTGAAGTGAGATGTAGTGAAGATTGTGAAGTGAGATGAAGTGAAGATTGTGAAGTGAGATGCAGTGAAGATTGTGAAGTGAGATGAAGTGAAGATTGTGAAGTGAGATGTAGTGAAGATTGTGAAGTGAGATGTAGTGAAGATTGTGAAGTGAGATGTAGTGAAGATTGTGAAGTGAGATGCAGTGAAGATTGTGAAGTGAGATGCGGTGAAGATTGTGAAGTGTGATGTAGTGAAGATTGTGAAGTGTGATGTAGTGAAGATTGTGAAGTGAGATGTGGTGAAGATTGTGAAGTGAGATGTGGTGAAGATTGTGAAGTGAGATGTAGTGAAGATTGTGAAGTGAGATGCAGTGAAGATTGTGAAGTGAGATGTAGTGAAGATTGTGAAGTGAGATGTAGTGAAGATTGTGAAGTGTGATGTAGTGAAGATTGTGAAGTGAGATGTGGTGAAGATTGTGAAGTGAGGTGTAGTGAAGATTGTATGTATATTATGTATACTGGATTATATATCATGTATGTATATTATGTATGTGCTCCATCTATGTATTATTTATTCAGCCTAGCTAGCAGCGTGTGGCAATGTTATTACCATATCCCACATGCTTAATTAATGTGCCTGGCGACGTATGGAAGCTGCTAATGCATCACTTGCCATACGTCGCCTATAGCAGTTGACAAGGAGCCTAGCCAAGGGAGACCGCTGCTCTCCTCTGTGTACATACTCTTATCCAGTAAACCGAACCTACAAAACTATACAGGTGTTTGTGTTCTCTCCTGTATATAGAACTTATTATTCAGAACCTAACAAAGATTGTGAAGTGAGATGTAGAGAAGATTGTGAAGTGAGATGTAGTGAAGATTGTGAAGTGAGATGCAGTGAAGATTGTGAAGTGAGATGTGGTGAAGATTGTGAAGTGTGATGTAGTGAAGATTGTGAAGTGAGATGTGGTAAAGATTGTGAAGTGAGATGTAGTGAAGATTGTGAAGTGAGATGTAGTGAAGATTGTGAAGTGAGATGTCGTGAAGATTGTGAAGTGTGATGTAGTGAAGATTGTGAAGTGAGATGTAGTGAAGATTGTGAAGTGAGATGTAGTGAAGATTGTGAAGTGAGATGTATTGAAGATTGTGAAGTGAGATGTAGTGAAGATTGTGAAGTGAGATGTAGTGAAGATTGTGAAGTGAGATGTAGTGAAGATTGTGAAGTGGGATGTAGTGAAGATTGTGAAGTGGGATGTAGTGAAGATTGTGAAGTGAGATGTAGTGAAGATTGTGAAGTGAGATGTAGTGAAGATTGTGAAGTGAGATGTGGTGAAGATTGTGTAGTGAGATGTAGTGAAGATTGTGAAGTGAGATGTAGTGAAGATTGTGAAGTGAAGATTGTGAAGTGAGATGTAGTGAAGATTGTGAAGTGAGATGTAGTGAAGATTGTGAAGTGAGATGTGGTGAAGATTGTGAAGTGAGATGTAGTGAAGATTGTGAAGTGAGATGTGGTGAAGATTGTGAAGTGAGATGTGGTGAAGATTGTGAAGTGAGATGTAGTGAAGATTGTGAAGTGAGATGCAGTGAAGATTGTGAAGTGAGATGTAGTGAAGATTGCGAAGTGTGATGTGGTGAAGATTGTGAAGTGAGATGTGGTGAAGATTGTGAAGTGAGGTGTAGTGAAGATTGTGAAGTGAGATGTAGTGAAGATTGTGAAGTGAGATGCAGTGAAGATTGTGAAGTGAGATGTGGTGAAGATTGTGAAGTGTGATGTAGTGAAGATTGTGAAGTGAGATGTGGTAAAGATTGTGAAGTGAGATGTAGTGAAGATTGTGAAGTGAGATGTAGTGAAGATTGTGAAGTGAGATGTCGTGAAGATTGTGAAGTGTGATGTAGTGAAGATTGTGAAGTGAGATGTAGTGAAGATTGTGAAGTGAGATGTAGTGAAGATTGTGAAGTGAGATGTATTGAAGATTGTGAAGTGAGATGTATTGAAGATTGTGAAGTGAGATGTATGAAGATTGTGAAGTGAGATGTGGTGAAGATTGTGAAGTGAGATGTAGTGAAGATTGGGAAGTGAGATGTAGTGAAGATTGTGAAGTGAGATGTAGTGAAGATTGTGAAGTGAGATGTAGTGAAGATTGTGAAGTGAGATGTGGTGAAGATTGTGAAGTGAGATGTAGTGAAGATTGTGAAGTAAGATTATTAAGTAAACTGTAGTAATTGAGGTTAAACGAACGCGGGTTATTCTGTAGTGTATCCGTGTCTTGTTAACGTGGAACCAACATGGCGGTGGTTCTCAATATAGATACGTTATTTTGCCGGGAATTTCTGTCAAAACAAAATATGAATCAACCATATTTAGCCTAAATTAACCTAGCGGCTTTATTATATATTCTAAGATGTTTAAGTTGGATAGATCAGATCAGGTTAGGTTAAGTCATGTTGGGTTAGGTTAGGTTAGTTTTGTTAATTTTGCCACTTAGAGGCTAGTTTATTGTGCCCCCCATACTCATCCTGTGAGCGGTAGTGCAAAGAGATTACAAAGTGGTGTTAGATGAGGTAGGTGGTTAAGTTAAGTTTCAAAAGGTTAGGTTAGATTACGTCAGGTTGGGTTAAGTTAGGTTAGGTAGGCAATAAGTAGATAGGTTATGGTAGGTAGGTGGGAAAGTTAGGTTTGATTAGGTTAGCTTATGTCAGACGGGGAGGTTAGGTTAGATTACGTCAGGTTAGGTAAGTAGGTAGAGGTGGGTAAAAAAGGTTAGGTTAGATTATGTCAGGTTAGGTAAGTAGGTAGAGTTGGGTAAAAAAGGTTAGGTTAGATTATGTCAGGTTAGGTAAGTAGGTAGAGGTGGGTAAAAAAGGTTAGGTTAGATTATGTCAGGTTAGGTAAGTAGGTAGAGGTGGGTAAAAAAGGTTAGGTTAGATTATGTCAGGTTAGGTAAGTAGGTAGAGGTGGGTAAAAAAGGTTAGGTTAGATTATGTCAGGTTAGGTAAGTAGGTAGAGGTGGGTAAAAAAGGTTAGGTTAGATTATGTCAGGTTAGGTAAGTAGGTAGAGGTGGGTATAAAAGGCTAGGTTAGATCGGCAGGTTTTAGTGTAGGAGCTTAAGTAATCCCGTAAAAATTTCATGTTCATTTTTGACACCATACATCATAATAATCCTTATGAACTATGTTAAGGAACTGTGGTGTCATTTTTTCTGAATGGTTTATTATAAGTTTTATGCCATTAAAGAAGTTTTATCAAAGAGCGGCGTAATGAACCACAGACGTATTACCATTAAGTCCTAAGTAACTTAAAACATGACTAATAACCTATGAACATGTAGTATTATATGATTACAATTTAGCATAATATATTATGAATGCTGTTATAATATCTTAAGTGTGTTACAAACATGGCTGCTCATATATGCCATCCTGTCTCTGGCAAAGAAGAGATTGCAATAAGTAAAATTATTTGCTAAAGACAAATACTGGAAATTAAACATATACATATTACCATTATCTGAAAAGCTTAGAACCACCGTTTTATATTTATTAAAAGTTTGTAGTGTTATACATCATGTGCATACAAGTCACAAGTTATTATTTACGACATTGCTTCAGTCCTCGTCATCAGAGTCTTCTGTGTACAACAGATTCCTTCACCTTGTTTAGGCATTTCTCATCATCTGCTTGACAGCTACACATCTCGGTTCATGTCATGCTATTCTTTCTGATTCTTTCTGTATGAACATGACAATGATCCACATTTCCTGACGCCACATCCACATTTAACAAGTTCTGTGATTGCTTCTGGAGCTGGTGGTTGGTCTGATATTACTAGTATGAAACAGTCATTGTCAATCTTCCAGCCATGCTCTAATTGTGAAAGCATTTCACTGTCTGCATCACAAGACCACAGAAGAGCTTGATACCTTCCTCTCAATATATGATACGTTAGAGTTGCTGCAGTCGCTGGTAGTTCTCCAGCTTCTGCCTGCTTTTTCTTGAAGAGATGCCATCTAAGTTTTGACAGTTTAGTGAAAGTCATTCGTGGACAGTAGAGCTTAAATACAAATTCCTCTAGACCAATATACATGTCTGCTGGAGGGCATTTGGTCTATTCAGCATCTTGAATGCATCTAGGACTTTTGTGTTAGATTTCATCAAAGTGCTCCAACATGCTTTCTTTCCTTTGCCAACAAATTTTCCAATGCAGTCAGATCCTGTGAAGGCATGGAAACCTGTAAGGCTCTCTGCCCAATGTGTCGTCGCTCACCAGTTCCTGTTATCATACTTGTATTTTCTCCAAGTTGAGGCTGCTTTCATATGCCAAACACATCAGTGTCTGGTGACTTGATATGTACAGTGCTGCCCTTCTGTGATGCATATACTGTATGTCCTGCTTAAGTTCTATAACTTGTGATAGCAATTTGATGGTGAAGTCTTATTTGCTGCTTTCCACGACAGAAGATTAACCTTGGACATCTTTTCCCAGATGCTCAATGGACCAACAATACGTTCCTTGACAAAATTTTGTCTTCCAACTTCATATGCACATAGATTGTCATATTTGGCATTTTCTGGCATTACAGCTCCAGTTACCAAGTTTAAAAGAGCATCATTTTCCTGGGATTACAGTCACCAATAACATTGTGTAGCTTCTGTACATCAGCATATTGACGACTGACAATAGCTGTAGAGAGCTCATGGTGTTCTGTTCTTTTGTAATCTTTATGAGTTTGATATTTTATGTAATGAACTTAATTTGAAAACCCAAATGGTATTATATGATCTTTTATCACCTTCAGACACTCTGTGCGTCATGCCTCTCAAGTGATTTTTTTCCTCTTTTACTTCTCTGGACAAATACGACCTTTATCCCATCAGAAAAAATATCACCATATATTTTCTTAATCTACAGGTGCCAAGGTTTAAAATGACGGATGGTGTTAAAAATTAACCTGAAATTTTTACGTGACCACATATTGTATTGTTGAGTTTCTGAGAGAACTTCACGGCTAAATAGCGCCTCTGTATTGATAGCCGGTACATGTCGTAATATCCACCGCTCATAGTTAAATCTTTATGTCCGTTTATTTTGTCCTAATTTAAGTATCAAAGAGTGTTTTCATTTTTAAGTATCTTAAGTATCTTTTTTCCTCACTCTTAAGTATCCAAGTATGATTTATTTTCATTTTTAAGTAACTAACCATATTTTTGTTTTCATTATAAAATGTGATTGATATAGACAACAGAAGTAAATATCAGCTGGAGGTCGTAAACGAAGCTGATGTGAAGTATTTTGACTCACTGTTCCCACGAACTAATTGCTTCACTGGTTTATACCGAAGAAATAAAACCGTCAACGAACCATCCGATTCAAATGTGTCTTAGGCGATATTTTACATTTCTGATTCATTATCAAGCCACTTAACTCCCCAATTAAACCTTCACTACAACCCTATCCTTATTTACCTACCTTCGTGGACTTTTCAACAATTAAACTTATACATTAGGGTGTCATACGGAGGCGAATTTTTTTTTTTGAGTTTGAAAAATCAGCCCATGGTATTAATGATGTAGTTCTATGTGCAGAATCATGTGATATCTTCAGATTTGAAAATTTTTTATTTTTTGCTAGGTAAATTTTAACTTGAAATCTTAAGAAAATTCAGTATTCCCACCCTTTTACCAACACCACTAAATAGCTTATTTAAAGTAAAGTAAATGTATCAGGTTAATTTATTAGGATGAAAATGATCCAGAATAGTGAAACGAATGATCTTGACACATTTATTAAATTTAATATTCCTTCAGGAAACAAAATCATCAAATACAAAAACCGGTTTTACTACTACGACCCGATGTTGCTGCACACCATAGAGAACATGTCTTTCTTGCTTCTGTTTCTACTCATCACCTCCCTGCTGACCACCTGAGCTCGGATGTAGCCTTCCCTCCTCTCCTGGCTGTACACGTGACTGCTGGCCTCGCTCACTTGCTGTACACAACGCTCTATACTCTGGGTGTGCGAGGGCCAGGCAGGGACATGCATGGGGTTGTCCAGGAAAGCTCTGACTTGAACATTGGTGAGGCTGCAGGTAAGAGGGGGCTCACTGCCAGCCTGGATGTTATCCAGATCTATGAGATCAGTGAGGGTCTTGGCACCTAGATTGACTTCAGGAGTCTTCCTGACCCTGAAGGAATCGTCACCAACTGATTCGTCATGCCCAGATCCTCTCATAAGTCTCATATGCAAGATCTTTTTGACTGCCACTCTTCTCTCCTCCTCATCCTTACTGCGGAGCATTGTCTGCAGAACTGCCTCGGGATGAGCATACCAGGAAGATCTCCTCACAGTCTGCTCCACAATCTGAACAACCTTCCTTGGCTGACTCCTCAGGAGCTCAAGCTGGAAGAGAACATGCCTCGGACCTTCGGAGAACGATGACTTGACCTTGGTGTTGAACCAATTTGGCAAGTTGACACTCACGATGAATTGGACAATAAGTCTCAGGTTGTGAAGCTGGTTCCCTTTCAGTTTATGATGAGCGACCCAAATTCTGCAGAACCTGAGAGCCGTTGTGAGCCACCTAGAATGTGAGACTGGACCTATCTGCAGGTAAGCAAGTCTATCAGGCATGACCCCAGTTTTGATGGCACTGCAAATCATGTAACCATAGTACTGGTCAGTACTCAGGTCGTCAATGACAGTATGTACAAGCTCAACGAGTGCAGGGCCAACTGTGATTTTTTCAAAGCTCGGATTTATTTCTAACTCAGTGGCAGAGTCCAGCATCTTGCCAAGAGGACCAGACCATCTGTTGTTTGAAAGAGTCTTGCCATCCAGCTCCTGGATCAGATGTCTGAGTGGCAACTCGTTGGTGTGGAGGTCACAAACAATCCAGACCAGCTTCCTCCCAATCTTCCGCTCTATCCACTGTATGACCCCCCTTGCCACCCTGTGTTCGTGTTGGTGCTGTCCCCTCCAATGGCCTGCAGGGTCTGGTCTACGTTCCTCTCTCTGAGCCAGTTCACAATGTTATCTGCCACTATCTCAGCTGGTTTCCTGATGTCATCTTTCTCTGGAGTGAAATGCCACAAATACTTCCCTCCTGGTTCACTGCAGCAGGAGTAGTGTTCCTCCTTCACCATGGCAGGGAACAACTTGTCAGAATCTCCAACTTTCATGAACACTTTAGTGTCATCCCTTCTCCCATCAAAGAACAAACAATTGATTCCATTTTCTCTTATCCCCTTATCAAACTCCTCTTCTAGGTTACTGACAAGTTTCTCCTGAGCTCTCCTTACTTTGTTATGATCTATCACCAGGTGAACATCATCAGGTGTTATCAAACCACCGTCAATCCAGGCAGCTGTTGCTATCTCTGCAGTTTCTCTGAGACCAGTGTGGTGTCGCATGCTGGCCAGAGCTATGCTCGGGATATCTTTCCTATTTCGAATCTTATGCCTGGAAGGTTTGGGATCATTATTTTCTGGGTTAGGGACAAAGTCACCATTCTCCTGGTCAGCACTTGGATCAGCCATGGGGAAGTCATTAAACTCTGAATCAGCTTGACTCCAATCATCGGCCTTTTTTACCTCACCCTGGGCCTTCTCAAGTCTCTTTTCCTCGGCAACTCTTCTCCTCTTCTGTCTCTCTGTGGCAGCCTCCTGTCTCTTGGACTCCGGAATATCTTGGCTAGAAATCATGAGAGCCCCTATACTGCCAGTCTTCTCTCTCTGTGCTTTGACAAATGCCAGTTCGATCACAGGAATCTTCAGTTCACGCTTGCAAATACAGGAGATGTGGGCCTCGGATTTACAGTCACGATCGCATCCAAACTCAGGACAGAGAACAATTGGGCACTTGCAAGTAATTATGTCAAATAACTGGTCCAGTTGCTTGGCAAAGCTGTCCTTAACTGCAAGTTTTCCTCTCCCAAGAGAGATATCTCTTGCCTTTTCCCAACTGGCTAGCAGTCTCTCACTAATCTTCTTCTGACTTGTTATGACTGGAGGCTTGAACTGAGCGTTAGCCAGAGTGTACTGTGCCAAGACAGCTTTGGTCATATCACTGGCAATGTCTTTGTTTGTGTAAGTTCTTTGGTTCTTTTCACTGATTTGCCTGATTAAAACACCGTATCTCAAAGCATCTCTCAATGTAGGCAACTCCAACTTCAGGAGCTCTCTCCCAGACCCAAGATAGTGACTGAGATGGCTGGATTTTTGGTTCCTCGTCCTGACACAAGCAGCCATCGCAAATATTATCAACTTATAAATGCATCAGAATCTGAAACAGAAAAAAATATTGTTAGTTGGGTTGTTAAAGAATGAAGTCAGGAAGCAATGTTCACTATTTAATTGTAATGCACTAATGCAGCTGTACGTTAGATTTTCGATAAATTTCACGCTAAAATTTACCAAGCAAAAGGTTGCAAAATATTGAAACTGAAATTATTTTCTGTTTATATACACTAAAATCTACCAAAAAAGTGATGGGCCATTAGTTTTAGCTGATCTTCCCTCCTATGACACACCCTATTATACATTCTATTTTCCGGACTTTCCTCAATTTTTTACTTTTTCAACTATCAAAACTTTATCCATCTATTCTCTAAATTAAAGTCTCCACAATACACTATCTTTGGCCAAAACATTTTTACTCCAAATTACAACACGTCACCTCTACTCACTCCAGCACAGACCACTCGCCATCATTCGACAACCACCAAAACTAGAGATAATAAACTTTCTCACAATACACCACCTTTTACAGAACCAACATTTGCCACCTCTACCTATTTACAGCTCAGTGACAAATAGTCTTTCCCAATTTTATGTCGTCGACAGTCTCGGGGTTCGTGGACGACACCGAAGACCGACCATTCCCCTCCCCCTCAATACTTATTAAACCTTTCCAAACTAATTTACACCAATGACACAAACAACTTCACAAATCTTTATGGTAAAGTCCAGGGAGGCCGTTAAGTGGGGTAAGATACGAGAACACTTATGTGGGAAACACATACCGCTTTCATTTCTACCGAGTGACATACCAACTTCTTTCTAACCTTTTATAGCACAAAATAACCGAGCAGGTCTTATTTTTTTTGGCAATATTTTTACGCTTTCCTCGAGGGGTGGGAATCACGACTCATTTAGGTAGACCGACAAATCAACTTCTCAAACCTTACAACTACGAAGTAACACCATCGTTAGTATACAGTACAATGCAACCATTTTATTGTGGCACATTTTTTTTTTACCCAAAATGTATAATTCGGGAACGCCTTTAGTAATTGCCATATATAATCTCCATAAACGTAACCTGGGATTTTAAACAGAGCAACAAATAGAAAAACACACCGGTGCAACACTGCATTGCCGACGCCGCAGTCGCCAACGACAGTAGGAACTGAATGACGTCTCTTCCCATTTTACCTGGAAGAGTCAAAATAATTACATATTAGACAACTTTATGACTGTACATTATTATTTAAACAATTACTGTATTGCTTTGATCCAGTATTTTACACACATACTAGTCAAATATTAAACCTATTCTATCTAAAGCGTAAAAAATTAACCAGTCTTCCTCAATACTGTACAATACTTACAGCTGTACTGACTCTTATTACCTACATGTTCTTTTACTTTTCTTTTATCCTCTTCACCACTGATCAGCTTGTTAGC
>CAUDMG010000051.1:0-43552 GCA_958450375.1 Homarus gammarus
ATATATATATATATATATATATATATATATATATATATATATATATATATATATATATATATATATATATATATATATATATATATATATATACTCGTCTATAACCCCCCTTCGTATATAGGTCGACCCCGATTTTATGATCAAGAAATCGTTAATTTATGATATTCCTCGTTTATAGGTCGACCCACGTTTTTGAGGGTAAAGGAACAACAAAACCTTCAGGAAAACACTACGTCCTATAAACTTGTTTACCATTTATTATCACGACACTTTACACTGAAACGCGGGTAGCTTCAACAAAAATATTGTATATTTCCATTCAAGTATTTATTCAAGTCAATTAGGAGGGAATATTATTGTAATACAACAGTTTTTTAACTAAACCATTCGAAAAGCGATTACGGTAACATCTTTTGAACGAAAGAAAAGCGAAAGTCATTGTTTTCGTCACGATTTGATCCCACTTTCCACTTTAATACATACGTCATTTCAGCAAAAATATTACATTCCCGTGAGTGTATTATATCAAGCACAGTATGAATAGAATATCATTGTAATATAACAGAATTTTAACCGAAAACTATTAAAAAAACGAGTAACATCTCAAGAACATCGGAAGCTTAGGTAAAGTCTTTTGTTTTCGTCATGTATTTTATCCTATTTTACATTGAAATACATCACGTTTCAGCAAAACTACTATTTATTTCCGAGAATATATTCATTCAGGCGCAGTTTAGGTAAAATATACGTGTGATGTAATAGTTTTTTAATTGAGAACGATTCGAAAAACACGTACCCTCTAGCCCTGTTCAAGGAGAGGACTGGGAGAAGCTGTTTGGTGCTGCAGACGATGACAAGGAAAATGATTTGGATGGATTTTAATGAAAATATTCAGAAATATGGTATCGTAATATTTATTCAAGTCAATTAGGATATTATTGTAATATAATACAACAGTTTTTTAACTAAACCATTCGAAAAGTGATTACGGTAACATCTTTTGAACGAAAGAAAGCCAAAGTCATTGTTTTCATCACAATTTTATCCCACTTTCCACTGTAATACGTATGTCATTTCAGCAAAAAATATTACATTTCCGTGAAGGTATTATATCAACCACAGTATGAATAGAATATCACTAATATAACAGTATTTTAACCGAAAACTATTAAAAATACGAGTAACATATCTTGAACATCGGAAGGTTAGGTAAAGTCTTTTGTTTTCATGTAGTTTATCCTAATTTACATTGAAATACATCACGTTTCAGCAAAACTACTATTTATTTCTGAGAATATGGAAATGTAATATTTTTGCTGAAATGACGTACGTATTATAGTGGAAAGTGGGATAAAATCGTGACAAAAACAATGACTCGCTTTCTTTCGTTCAAAAGATGTTACCGTAATCGCTTTTCGAATGGTTTTCAGTTAAAAACTGTTATATTACAATAATATTCTATCCTAATTCACTTGTGATGTAAAAGTTTTTTAACAGAAAACGATTCGAAAAACACGTGTACTGTCTAGCTGATACGGCAGAGCCCTGGTCGCGGAGGCTTTGTGTTTGTATCGGCCCTTCTTAAGCAGCTTTTAATTTTAGCGTACGTTGAAATTGTGTTTACCGGTGTATTCTTATTTTCTTGCTTCTTATTTTCCAGAAATATGACAAGTTTTTATATAATACAATGTTACGGTACTTTTAATTTACAAGTATTCATTTTTAAAAATATAGAACACACCAAACAAATACTAGTACGGATATTTGCGTGACTCTCCCGCCAAAAAAGACCAAACAGCTGGTACTCTCTCCCTCAGCCCTACCAAAAATAGCCCAACATCTTTCTTGTTTATTCTCTTCCAATTTCTCACTTTAACTGGTATTTTTTACTTCATATTGCCTACATCAGATAAACTACAGTAATTGAGGTTAGATATTGTTATAAATTTGATTACCGGGTCCTGGCAGGTACCGTTAGAACCACCTGACCCTACCAACAGTGTTGCAAGTCAGACAGCATTTTTTTTTTTTTTACATTTTTGGTGTCTCCATTTGTTAATTTTTTTTCTGTGGGGTTTGCACAATAGTATACTGTTTTACCTACAGTATTGTAAAACGATTTGGGAAAAGAAATACTCGGTAACTTAAAATTTTAAAAGGAAAATTTTGAAACTGGCAACTGTGTGTAGATGATCTGACTCACATCATATTATGTCATCACGATTAGCCCACGTGTATACTTTATGTTTTACATCCTCCTGTGCATACCATACCATGCATTTGGCTACTTTGGGCTTGCTATGATGACGCAAGAGATCTGCCCTGGCAACTGTACCGACACTCACAGCTGGTGGTGCGTTGGTGCGTCGTTTCCATTGTTTACTGGTAAATATTTTTCAACCTAACGAAACTATTACCCGTATAGAGGTCGACCCCCAACTTTTTGCCAAAAAATTTGGTCTTAAGAACTCGTGCTATACACGGGTATATACGGTATATATATATATATATATATACAGTGAACCCTCACTTTACGCGGTTAATTCAACCCACAGGGTACCGCGGAAAGTGGGAAACCCGTAAAGTGAACAACATAACATATGGGATTAATTGAAATAGAGACCGGGCTGACCCCCAAACTCCACTTTTTGACGACACACAACTATGTTGTAGTAAAAATATTATCTTAACTTTATGATGGTATGCACACACAATTAATATAGAAGAGGTTAGGTTAGGTTAGAAAAAATAAAGGTTAAGTTAGGAAAAATAAAGGTTGGGGTTAACACTTACGTTAGTAGAAGAGATGGGTCGGCGTATGGGAATGGAGGCTGGTTCCGAGGCAGAGGGCAGGCTACTGGCCCTCAGGTGAGTCACCATCATTGTCATCCACACTTGTCAGGGCCTCCCTGACAAATCCCTCAAAGTCGTCATCATTGTCTCTACCTCTGTCACTATCACTGGCTTGGGCTGGCTGTGGTGGGTTGCAGGCGAAGAACTCTGTTATGCTTTGCTGACGGCTGGTTTTTATGTTGTTGTGATAAACCTTGATGTACGGCTCCATAGTCTGCAACAGCTGGGTAGTGAAGATTTCATACCTGTTTGCGTCAGGGTCGTCGGAAAGGAGGAGCTTGGCTTTCTCAATACACTCGATGGCACCCCTAACATTACTATGGGATAAGCGGCGTTCTTCTTGGGATGACGCACCACCTGCCTCTTCACTGACGTCATCATCATCTACCATGTCGTCGGTAGTCACATCAGGATCCCTTATCACCTCCAGGATGTCGTCGTTGGTGGTCTCGGAGAAGCCTGCAGCTGTAACACTCTGCGCAGCTTCTCTGGCAAGGTCCACTGCTACTGCAACAGTCTGAACCTCACCAGTCACAGATTGACTCTGCCTAACGCCCAGAATGCCTTGCAACGCGTCTCCATGCGTGACGAACAGTTGCTACAGACAGCTGATCCCATGCCTCCACCAAGAAGTCCACAGCTTTCTTGACGTTGAATATTCTCCAGAATTGTTTTAAAAGTACTTCGCTCTTGCTATCGGTGTTGGTGTCACTCAGGTTACTCAACTCTTCCCTGGTGTTGGTGTAGTCGTTCAGGAGCTTGAATTTTTTAGTAGAGAATGCAGCTTTTACATTACAGATTAACTCTTGGTCCGTGGGCTGTAATATAGACGTAGTGTTGGGAGGAAGGAAGACCACTTTTACGTTGGAGTGACGATCTAACAGTAGGGGCGAGTGTCCTGGTGCGTTGTCCAGCAGCAACAAAATCTTGAATGGCACATTCTGTTGCTCACAGAATTTTTTTACATCGGGAACAAAATAGTCATCAAACCAGGAGAGGGACAGTGTAGAGAACATCCACGCCTTACGTGCGGTCAGCCAGTGGACATTTAGCTTGGTCATGTCCACGCTCTTGTAGGCGTGCGGCTTGCGTGCTGTGTGGATCACCGATAACTTGAGCTTACAGGTACCGGAGGCATTGGTGGTAAACAGGACGGTGATGCGCTCCTTCTGCAACTTCCGACCCTGACACTTGCTAGCATTCTTCACAACGAAGGTCTTGGAGGGTAGTTTTTTCCAAAAAAGACCAGATTCGTCCATGTTAAACACCTGGTCGTCAGTGTACTGTCCTTCCTCCATAATCTCTCGTAAAAACGGAGGAAATTCCCTAGCCACAACACGGTCAGCACTAGCTTCTTCACCACCAATGTTTATATTGGTGATCTTGTTTCTCTTCTTAAACCTCTGTAACCACCCAGAGGAAGCATTAAAGGGTTTGGGCTCTGTAATTCCCATCTTTCGTGACACTGCAGCATACAGTTCACGTGCGTACTCCTTAACTGAGCGCGTGTCCACCGCCATGTTCCGTCGCACCTGACGCACCAAGTAGCTCACAAGTAATTTTTCCGTCTTGAGAAGCACCTGGTTATGGAAATACTTGATCATAGAAGCACCTGTAGACTTTGTGATGTTCATGTGCTCCTTTATCTTGGCTGCATCCTTCTTTATCGTCCGGATCGTAGATTCGTTCACACCATTCTGGCGTGCCAAATCAACCTGTCTTGTTCCTTTCTCCAACTCTTGGATGATCTTGTACTTCACCTCGTAGCTTAAGGAACGTCGTGTCTTCTTTGGCTTAGGGCGGCTGGGTCCAGGTAATGCAAGGTTTCTTTGTGGTGGTGGTCCGGTAGAAGCCATTCTTATGGAACAATGGATACCGATATACACGGTGTAGCCTGGAGGGGTGTAACTGACGTGGTAGGTCGAGGGGCTTGAACGCTCCCGGGGCGGGGCACGTCATAGTACTACATTAAACCAATCACAGCTAGCAGGGAGGGAGATAAGGATGCTTTGCCCAATCACAGTCCGCTACGTCATATGACGTCACCGATAACGCAACAAAGACATACACTGCGCAACCTACTCGCGCCGCTTACACAACCTGGCAGATGGCGGGAGGTTTGGATCCAAAAATGGCGAGGCGCGAGAGGACCGCCAGCCGCTCTCCGCATAAAAGGGTACACGCACCGTGGAAAGTGAGCATTCCGGTTTCGGCAAGGTACCGCGTAAACGTGGAAACGCGTAAAGTGGGACCACGTAAAGCGAGGGTTGACTGTGTGTGTGTGTATATATATATATATATATATATATATATATATATATATATATATATATATATATATTGATAAAATCACACGGGAAAAAGGGAAACAACGGAGCACCTTAGCTTTTGTCTTTATTCAAGACATCTTCAGAGGCAACTGGATTACATGGACAGAGAGAGGCTTAAATATACAGGGTGACCTTATTAAACATGAGGTCAGGTCATAATGATGTCATCCACTAATCCCCACACCAACACACACGTAGAGGAGCTTAAGAGAAGGGGGCTACGTGACTAGTCAGGTCAGGTCAAAAATAAGGGACCCACTAAATAACTATCCTACATCTAGATCAAAGGTTTTCAAAGCATTTTTAACCTTGAGCCACTGACAAATAAATTTATGTAACATATTATCAGTTTTTAACTGACCATCACTAATGTTTATTGATTTTAATTCCTTAATCAAACTAGCTTCAACCAGAAGTCTTTCTGTGACACAAGATGATTTGAATACTTCTAAGCTTTTTTCCCAAGCAATGGGATGATTATTATTCCTAACATGAATGAAAGCAGTGCCCTGTTCGTTCATGACGGTTAGCATTCCCCGGTCACAGTCATGGGCTCGTGGGCCGTGGGTTCGAATCCTGGTAGGTTGAGGTGTTGATTGTTTGTAGAAGTCCGCGTGTTTATTGGGTTAATGAAATATATATACATATACAGACAGACCCCGACTTACGACTGCTACGACTTACGACCGTCGGGACTTACGACCGCCGCAGATTTTTTATTTTAAAAAAAAAAAATTATTTTTTTTTCTTCAAATGACACGCATTTTCTATACCGAAACGTTTCCAGTTAATGTAGTCTCCATGTATAATTAGAAAATGATGGGGGCCCCATGTGCATTCAGCTGACTACATTAAAGGTAAGTGCTCAGTCACACTGTAACCATTCCTTATTATTTATTACTTTCACTGTACTGTATCCATTCCTCATTATTCATTATTTTTACTGTACTGTATTTCATTGTAGATTATTTATTAAAAAAAGAAAAAAAAATATATTTTTTTTTTTATCAATGTCGGACTTACGACCATGTCGGACTTACGACCTGGATTTGGGTCCCTAACCCTGTCGTAAGTCGGGGTCTATCTGTATATATATATATATATTCCCCGACTTACGACTGCTTGGACTTACGTCCATCGGTACTTACGACCTGCTCTGACCTTACGACCGTCGGGACATACGACCGCGGCAGTCGTGACCAAAAATATTTTCAAATGACGCGCGCATTTTCTATACCGAAACGTTTCTGTCCAGGGCGAGAGTGCGGCTCGGGTCGCCGTGTGGGTACACTCACTCAGTGGAGCGCTTACTTGGTGTTTGGCTATCGTATCCTATACTGATTGCGCTGTGAACTTTCGTTATTATCGTATTTAATTGACTTTATAATGACTGGAAAGTTTAAAAGTGAAAGTGCTGGTGGTGTTCCAAAGAAAAGGAGACAGGCAATTACTTTTGACATGAAAATGAAGATAATAACGCAGCATGAGAATGGAAAAATTGTAGCAACAATCTCACGTGACCTAGGTTTCTCACACTCAACCATATCCACTATTCTGAAGGACAAGGAACGTATTCGTGATGTAGTGAAAGGAACAACACCTATAAAGGGAACTGTAATTTCAAAGAAAAGACAAGGTCCTATTCACGATATGGAAAAATTATTGGTGATATGGATAGAAGACCAGATACAGAAGCGTGTACCCTTAAGCCTTTTAACCATACAGGCTAAAGCAAGATGCCTGTTCCAAAGCCTGAAGGAGCAGGCAGGAGATGAATGTGATCAAACCTTTATAGGAAGTCATGGGTGGTTTGATAGATTTAAAAACGCTACAGTCTACACAATGTTAAGGTGAGTGGAGAGGCAGCTAGTGCCGATGTTGGTGCTGCCGAAGCTTTTAAGGAGGAGTTAGATGAAGTGATTGTGGAAGGGAATTATTTGCCTGAGCAAATATTCAATGTGGATGAGACTGGATTATTGTGGAAGCGCATGCCTGAGTGGACATACATCCACAAAGAGGCAAAAACAATGCTAGGATTCAAGGCATTCAAGGACAGAATTACACTTCTGTTGGGGGGAATGTTGCTGGTTTCAAGCTAAAACCCTTCATGATCTATCATTCAGAGAACCCCAGGGCTTTTAAACATGTCAGCAAGCACACACTGCCAGTGTTTTATCGCAGTAATAAGAAAGCTTGTATGACCTTAGCACTGTTTGAGGATTGGTTCATGACTTGTTTCATTCCACGAGCCAAGGAGTATTGTCTGCAACAACGGATTCCATTCAAGATTTTGCTGATTTTGGATAATGCTCCGGGACACCCACCACACCTGGACGACATGCACCCTGATGTTCAGGTAGTCTACATTCCACCTAACACTACCTCTATCATCCAACCCATGGATCAAGGTGCTATTGCTGCCTTTAAAGCGTA
Source organism: Homarus gammarus (assembly GCA_958450375.1). Lineage (NCBI taxonomy): Eukaryota > Metazoa > Arthropoda > Malacostraca > Decapoda > Nephropidae > Homarus > Homarus gammarus. The sequence goes on from CAUDMG010000051.1 coordinate 7,617, forward strand.
TTATTTACGCACGACCTTCGCTCAGGCTGTTGCTGCTACTGAAGGTGAGAAAACGCTCAGAGTTTTGGAAGGAGTGCAACGTTTTGTCATGGAAAAAAACATTAGTGCAGCATGGGATCAGGTTACAAAACATTGCATGAATGGAATATGGAAGAAAATCCTGAAAAGATATGTGAACAGTTTCAAAGGATTTAATGAAAATGAAGTTATTTCGGATATTAGTAACAAGATAGTGGAGTTAGGTAAACAGCTGGAGTTAGAAATTGATAATAAAGATGTTGAACAGTTGGTTGAAAGTGTAGCAGAAGGCGCTCAGTAATGAGGATGTTATTGAACTAGATGCACAGAAAATTGCAGAGGAAGAAGAGAGACAAAATGTAGAAGAACCTGCACCCCCCAAAAAGTTTTCAGTGAAACAAATAGCAGAGGTATTTGCTACAATTAATAAAGGAATGCAAATGTTTGATGGCATGGATCAAAATTATGAGCGTTATGCCAAAGTTGACAGAATGATCCAAGATGCACTTGCTTGCTACAGAGAAATTTATAATGAAAAGAAAAAACAAACTGTGCAGTCTAAATTGGACATCTATTTTAAGAAGTCCCCCAGTGCTGTCTCCTCACGTCCCACCAGTGCTGCCTCTTCACTCCCTCAAGATGATCCAATACCTTCACCAGCAAGTTTCCACAGTACATAAACCTGTCTGAAGAAAGCGACATTGATGACCCACCCAGCCCTGTCTCCTCCTCTGCTTCATCCAATTAATATAGTCTCCATGTATCCTGTAAATAGAATATTATGGGGGCCCCGTGTGCATTCAGCTGACTACATTAAAGGTAAGTGCTCAGTCACGCTGTATCCATTCCTCATTATTTATTACTTTTACTGTACTGTATCCAGTCCTCATTATTTATTACTTTTACTGTACTGTATTTCATTGTAGATTTTTTTTTTTTTTTTTATCTATGTCGGACTTAAGACCAATCGGACTTACGACCTGGATTTGGGTCCCTAACCCCGTTGTAAGTCGGGGAGCACCTGTATATATTTCTGCCACAGCACAATACAATATGGAACTTTTCCATGAAGCAAGCAGCCTAGCAACAAGCCTAAATACCGTATATACTCGTCTATAACCCCCCTTCGTATATAGGTCGACCCCGATTTTATGACCAAGAAATCGTTAATTTATGATATTCCTCGTTTATAGGTCGACCCACGTTTTTGAGGGTAAAGGAACAACAAAACCTTCAGAGAAACACTACGTCCTATAAACTTGTTTACCATTTATTATCACGACACTTTACACTGAAACGCGGGTAGTTTCAACAAAAATATTGTATATTTCCATTCAAGTATTTATTCAAGTCAATTAGGAGGGAATATTATTGTAATACAACAGTTTTTTAACTAAACCATTCGACAAGCGATTACGGTAACATCTTTTGAATAAAAGAAAAGCGAAAGTCATTGTTTTCTTCACGATTTGATCCCACTTTCCACTTTAATACGTACGTCATTTCAGCAAAAATATTACATTCCCGTGAATGTATTATATCAAGCACAGTATGAATAGAATATCATTGTAATATAACAGAATTTTAACCGAAAACTATTAAAAAAACGAGTAACATCTCAAGAACATCGGAAGCTTAGGTAAAGTCTTTTGTTTTCGTCATGTATTTTATCCTATTTTACATTGAAATACATCACGTTTCAGCAAAACTACTATTTATTTCCGAGAATATATTCATTCAGGCGCAGTTTAGGTAAAATATACGTGTGATGTAACAGTTTTTTAATTGAAAACGATTCGAAAAACACGTACCCTCTAGCCCTGTTCAAGGAGAGGACTGGGAGAAGCTGTTTGGTGCTGCAGACGATGACAAAGAAAATGATTTTGATGGATTTTAATGAAAATATTCAGAAATATGGTATCGTAATATTTATTCAAGTCAATTAGGATATTATTGTAATATAATACAACAGTTTTTTAACTAAACCATTCGAAAAGTGATTACGGTAACATCTTTTGAACGAAAGAAAGCCAAAGTCATTGTTTTCATCACAATTTTATCCCACTTTCCACTGTAATACGTATGTCATTTCAGCAAAAAATATTACATTTCCGTGAAGGTATTATATCAACCACAGTATGAATAGAATATCACTAATATAACAGTATTTTAACCGAAAACTATTAAAAATACGAGTAACATATCTTGAACATCGGAAGGTTAGGTAAAGTCTTTTGTTTTCATGTAGTTTATCCTAATTTACATTGAAATACATCACGTTTCAGCAAAACTACTATTTATTTCTGAGAATATGGAAATGTAATATTTTTGCTGAAATGACGTACGTATTATAGTGGAAAGTGGGATAAAATCGTGACAAAAACTCGCTTTCTTTCGTTCAAAAGATGTTACCGTAATCGCTTTTCGAATGGTTTTCAGTTAAAAACTGTTATATTACAATAATATTCTATCCTAATTCACTTGTGATGTAAAAGTTTTTTAACTGAAAACGATTCGAAAAACACGTGCACCGTCTAGCTGATACGGCAGAGCCCTGGTCGCGGAGGCTTTGTTTTTGCATCGGCCCTTCTTAAGCAGCTTTTAATTTTAGCGTACGTTGAAATTGTGTTTACCGGTGTATTCTTATTTTCTTGCTTCTTATTTTCCAGAAATATGACAAGTTTTTATATAATACAATGTTACGGTACTTTTAATTTACAAGTATTCATTTTTAAAAATATAGAACACACCAAACAAATACCAGTACGGATATTTGCGTGACTCTCCCGCCAAAAAAGACCAAACAGCTGGTACTCTCTCCATCAGCCCAACCAAAAATAGCCCAACATCATTCTTGTTTATTCTATTCCAATTTCTCACTTTAACTGGTATTTTTTACTTCATATTGCCTACATCAGATAAACTACAGTAATTGAGGTTAGATATTGTTATAAATTTGATTACCGGGTCCTGGCAGGTACCGTTAGAACCACCTGACCCTACCAACAGTGTTGCAAGTCAGACAGCATTTTTTTTTTTTTACATTTTTGGTGTCTCCATTTGTTAATTTTTTTTCTGTGGGGTTTGCACAATAGTATACTGTTTTACCTACAGTATTGTAAAACGATTTGGGAAAAGAAATACTCGGTAACTTAAAATTTTAAAAGGAAAATTTTGAAACTGGCAACTGAGTGTAGATGATCTGACTCACATCATATTATGTCATCACGATTAGCCCACGTGTATACTTTATGTTTTACATCCTCCTGTGCATACCATACCATGCATTTGGCTACTTTGGGCTTGCTATGATGACGCAAGAGATCTGCCCTGGCAACTGTACCGACACTCACAGCGGGTGGTGCGTTGGTGCGTCGTTTCCATTGTTTACTGGTAGTTACTGGTAAATATTTTTCAACCTAACGAAACTATTACCCGTATAGAGGTCGACCCCCAACTTTTTGCCAAAAAATTTGGTCTTAAGAACTCGTGCTATACACGGGTATATACGGTATTTAGGCATTAGTATTATCCAGCCCTACAATAAAAGCAACAGCTGGTTGTAGTTCTATATACAGTACATAAATATATTAGTGTTACATGCCATACTTGTATGTTATGTGAAAAAATAATGTTTTATTAAAGGTGTGTTCACACGTGCATACATTTGGTTGCCAACATGTGATCAACAAGAAGAAACACGGATCTAATGCACGCAGCCGCACCCTACCAGTTGGAACCCTGTGCCTCATTTTGATCACATGTTAGCGACAAATTGTACACACGTGTGGATGCACCTTTAGGCTTACACAAAACAGCCTGTAATTTTCCATGAAGTCATGAGCCAACAGAGACATAAAAACTGGTTGTACTGTATACATAAATACCCTTAGTGTTAGTATCACTCCATATGAACCATTTCAATATAATGTTAAGAATTTTTTTTTTCATTAATACCGACTGTAACAGCACATGAATTATGCAAGGCACAAAGAATTTTGGCCACACTTCAGCTAATTTGTATCCAAGAGATAGTTCAAATAGGGTAGAGATCTGAAGTTGTCAAATTAGCAAGGTACAAATGTATTAATATTATTAATGCAAAAATAGTACATTTGCTGCTGGTCTTTCTTATTAGTGAGCATGGACTATAATTATACATTAATGTTATTATTGCCTATAAAACGACAGACTACACCAAGCAACCTGATGTGAACAAAGATGGTAGCAGTGCATGCGCCAAGAGTGGCATCTTTCTTTACTTTATTCTTAGAAAAACCTAAATAGTAGTGCTATTCCTCCACCCAATTTACTTTATTATTCAGGCAAGATATAAGTTCTCTCACATAGGTATGTTTAATTAGGTAGCTGGTTAACTTGGGCTAGGGTCCTTAAATATTATGGTCTCGGTTTTAGTGGGGATCCTCATCCCCATAGGGTTATCCTTTGACGTGAAAGATACAGGGTGAGTTTTGGAGACATTTCTAGGGAAAAAATTTGTTTTATAAGGTGGAAAATGCAGAATTTTGAATCTCAAAGCACATTTGTCTTTTCCTGTAAGTTTAAGGAGATATTGCCAGAGCACAGCAAGCATTTCCTAACTTAGCACCAATAAATCAGAACAGCAAAGCATTTATATTATTTTTAAAAGAGTTTTCAATTAAGTGAATACCTTAATTCTGGTTCTGTAAAAAACATTTGTAAATAAGAGGAATAAGTAAAAATTATGATTTTTAGAAACATTGTTATTTATCATATTTCCATATCTTCCCAATAAATATTAAAAGAAAAACCATAGTAAACTGGCATTTAAATGCAATCCTGCTATAAACTGACACAAAAATGGTCTCCAGTGCATTTTTTTTAATCTTCTGAAATATTATGAACATCAGCATAGTTACATAAAGCTTTGTCCACTCATTAAATATAACATAAAACTTAAATTGTCAACATGCAAAAGAACCAATACATTTTCCTCTAAATCTACAGTAAGCTTAACTCCAAATAAGAAATATACTATGCAGTACAGTATTCCTAAGACAACTATCCTCTTGGCATGGTATAAAAAAAATGAAACCCTTTCAACTGCAATTACACAATTCTAAGATTTAATACAGACAACTATTTTTGTGATTACTGCACAAAAGAACTTGTATCCTCAGATGCATTTTGTACCTTATACTACAGGTACACCTTTTCACCGAGTACAACATTTATCTTCCTAAAGACAGCAAGATATAATTCCTATCTTGTATATGCATAGATGCACCACATGAAAGATTCATTATAGGAACAGTCACCTAAAAATAAATCCTCCCAACAATTCAGAAACCTCTTATATGCCAGTCTACATGGAAAAAAAATTCTAGTACACACCATTTGATTTACTACACATAATATAACTTGCTTGAGAGTGCACTTTTCTGTTCAACTGTAGCAACACACTTAATTTCTTCCTGAGTCATACCATCTCCATCCCTTTCAGACAATTCTGAGATGTGTACTTTTGCCCTGGTAATAAGAGAGAGTATATTAACACTAAAATTACTGCAACTGTATACATTATATGTATTTACTGCAAAGGAAACCTGATGTATGGAAGAATTAAATAACAAGCAACAGACATAGTAAGTAGGATTAAGTAGTGATTGTTATAGTAAGTAGTGACAGGTAGGTAGTTGGGTAAGTGTGTAGATGGGTAAAGAAGGTGTTGTAAGCAGATTGGAAAGACGGTAGGTAGTTAGATGAGTAAACAGATAGTTCGGGATATATAAGTGAGTAGGTGGTTAGGGAAGTAAATCTGCAGGTAAGTGAATAGAGATAGGAAATAAGAAGATACCGGTAAGTAGGTTGTGAGGTCAGTATATAGGTAAGTAAGCAGATATGTAGGTAGGTAGGTAAGTAAGTAGTTGGGTAGGTATGAAAGCTAGGTAGAAGGTAGATAAATAATTAAGTAGTAGGTAGATAAATAATTAAGTAGGTAGATAGGGAAATAAGTACCATAGGTACCTTTATTTTAGCATCTTATTCTTTATTCATATAAACTAATTATCTTTAACTGAAGGAAGAAAAAGTCGAGGTTAGAGTCAGCTGTCGTATTCATCTGCAGACATGAGCATGGTTTTGGTAAGTATTCTAGTGAATACAGTACAACGTCACATATATAATTCAAACCGATACAACATTAGTCATATTATATTCAAAATATCTATCAATCTAATGTATCTCATGGTTTCTTGGTGGTTGTGCTGTGATTTTACTTTTTACGTTTATCCTCTTCACCACTGATTGGCTCGTTAGCCGCTTGGGCGATCGGTCACGTCTGTTACTTTTCTTTTTCTTTTATCCTCTTCACCAAATGATCGGCTCGTTAGTCGCTTGGGCGATCGGTCACGCCTTTGTTTCACACTGTTGGCAAGTACTGGGCATGCACCAGCTCCTGAATGTACCTGAACCTGCTCCAGTGTTGGTCAAGTCTGGTCTTGAAAGAGCTCACACTCGGTGCTGACACAACACTTTCTGGTAGATTGTTCCAAGAGTTCACAACTCTCACGCCGAAAAAGTTTGCCCTCACAGTTTTCTGGACCTGCGGCTTCTTCAATCTTGAGCTGTGACCCCTTGTGGGGCGAGTGTCCGCCAGCTCCAAGTAAGGACACTCGACTGAGTAGTGTCCCTTGAGATGCTTATACACTTCAATTAGGTCACCCCTTGCCCATCTGTAGTATAAGCTAGGCAAGTTCAGGCGCTCCAATCTCTCAGGGTAGCTGAGGTGCCGAAGTGCAGGCACCAGTCTGGTGGCCCTCCTTTGAACATTTTCAACCAACTGACAGTTCCTAGCATATCTCGGGGACCAGACGGGGTTTGAGTACTCCAGATGGGGAAGCACAATGTTTTCAAATGGTGCACCCTCGCTATTCTTCACAACATGCATCATTTTTCCACATACTTGGGCACTTATTTCTATACTTGAACACTATTTGAATTTCACATTTCAAGTGTGATACACTTTAAAACACGGTAAGACACATGGTGGTGGCCGCACATCAAACACATGTAAAATGTTTCCTTGTACACCTGAGGTTGCTTTGTTGAATGTGCATACATAGCCATGGCATTTTCTCGTTGGGTGTCTCATTGATGCTGTAGGAAGGATACAGTCCGGGATTTGAGCAAACTGGGAGGCATTAAGGCTTTGATGTGTTTCTGGGAGTGGATGGACTGTGGCTCACACAGTTGGTGGTAGACAGCCAGAAGTTGCTTGAGGATGTGAATGGTGTGGTCAGTGAATTTCTTTCCCTTCACTTGTTGGTATAGTATGTGTGCATTTTAATAATAACATGTCCAGGAGATGGAAAAACATTTTCTTATACCATTTCGTTGTTTTCCAGGCACTTTTTACACTAGAGATCATTGCATCTGATTTATCTCCAAGTCTCATGGTTATATTATAAAAAAGAACACTCAGGTTTCATCTCGTATTGTTTTGTTGCCTTGTGTATGTTATGGCTCAGCACAAAGGTGGACAGTAGACATCAAATGAACACCCTTCTTATTACACCATTATATTGAAAGGCATTAGTGTGCTTTCCTAAGGATGACTTGGCCATCACTCCTTTCTTTTTTGTTGGGGAGGTATGGCATAGCAATACGCTTGGCTCTGCATGTCCCACAAGCCCTGGTCTTTGTTGTCATGTAAGTACCTGTACTGGAAAAACACTACCCTGTCCCCCCAGAATGGCCAGTGATAGGATCAAGTGTTGTATCAGTAGTGCCCTCATGTACATAATATCTTGGATGTAGCTCATCTTGCAATCACACATCACAAACAACTTCAGGCCAAAATGGTGTCGCTTGGGTGGAATATACTGCTGGAAACTGATACTGCCTCGACACAGCACTATACTTCTACGAATACAAATATTCTGGTAGTATAGATAGAAGAGGGTCCTGAATTTCTCATGTAGGTTGTCAAACATAGCGGATTTTCTTCATCGAGTCACTGTACCCCTCTAGATTATCATAGACGTGGAGCAAATGTAAAATATTTGTGAAACTGTTTACTGAGAGTAATTTGTGAAATATTGAAGTGGCAGTCTGTACCAGGTCAGTGGTCCAGTACTCTATTTATGAGTGGCAGGGTGGCAACGTGTGGGCTGGGGGTCATCTGGGTCATCATCGCTGTTTGTGTCGTGAGGTCATCCATCCCTGCAAAAAGGTCAGGAGAGGCAGGCCCAGGGGGTGGGTGTAGGGTCATAAGATGAACCAGGTGTGGGTGAGCGGAGTAAGGGAGAGCATCGAGATAAAATGCTTATGCCTGTGTTGAGAAGGGGTTTCAGAGGCAGGTGAGGAGCATAGGGTTGGTTGACGCTCATGATTACATGGAGAGAGAGAGAGAGAGAACGGCGAGACAATGGTGTCTTCCCGCTTCTCCTTTTTTTAGTTGGCCCAATCTCACTACTTCTCCTAATGCTGATGCCAAGAAGGTCCTTGAACCCAATCTTGATCATCACCTTCACACTGAGTCACATATAGTTCCTCATTTTCCTTATCCCCTTACATATTTTCTTCACTTTCACTACTAGTACTTCCCTGAATGTAATCCAGGTCTGTGCGTCAAATCACTTTCATCACACGTGGCTTCATTATCGATATCACTACCACTCATAAAAAATAAGACGGTTTCAAAAAACAATAGAACAATTCCCATTTATTTTGCATAATAGTGAAGCCCAAAACTGCAGGATGTGTATACTTAATACACATTCTTGACCAACAACGCCTCTCAAATATAGAACAAGTATTCTCATCCATGACCATCAAAAAGTTAATAAATACTGCATTGTAACTCCACAGGTAACCCAATAACCCTCTCCCATCCCTCTCGCCCCAAACTCCCTTACCCTCCTCAATCCCCATAACACCACCCCCCCCCCCCCCACCCCCCACTTGTGATTTCTTCAGATTCCCGAGTTATGCTTTTGACTGTAACATCTTGACTGGGGTTATCACAGGGGGTATAGGAACACCTTTCCCTGACTGAACTACTGAACTGATTTTTTAATGCATTCAACACCACTAATCAGCATGTCACCTGTTAACAACTTTTCTTTTTTAATTGGTTGATCAACACAACCTTCTTTCTGTTTCTACCATATCTTTACAAATGGTACTTAACATATGTATCATCCAATTATCACCACGTGAAACAGAAATTTTTCATTATGGCAGGACACCGTGAAATCATCCTTTTGAACAGGGAACTTTGGCATGTTAAATTAAGATGATCTGACAAAAACCCCTTCATTAACAAAGGTGAAGGGAAAGGAGGGGTGAAACAGTCCCTCCACAGTACATCCATGCCTGTGGTAATTTATAAATTATTCTAAAAAATATCTTAATAAAATGTGCTTAGGGTAAATATTTAGAGATTTTAACTTGCATAAGCTGGTGGCTATACATACTGTATGTATGTTACTGTAAAAAATGAGCACACATTCCATTATATATATTTATATTATGGATATACATTATACAGAAAATAATAACATAAAATATATTAGTAATGCTTACCCCAGTTGCATGCATTGATCAACTATGGTGATCTCTTGGAGTCAAGGAAAAACTATATGATTCAGATAGATAGAGTGAAGGACATATAAATGAAAGGAATAGATATCCAGGAAGCAGCAGTCTGCATGAATGAATGGAAGGCACAAGAAAAAGGAAAATAAATGTCCGGTGTGTGTTAACCCTTGATTACTTCCACCCCGTATTAAGCAATAAGTGGCTTGAAAACTAAGAAAATTTCAATACTCTCCTTGAGATATATATATATATGTAAACAATCATAGACATTTACCTGAAAGCAGCCAAATGAGCATAGTACGCAGGGCTTGGAAGGGAGACAGATCTTGTACAACGAGAGTACAGATGGCATAAACTGTAGGTTAGCATCTGTATATCATCCATTGTCATATCATTGTCATCCCACAGAATATGGTAATGTGTTGGTTTGCTGGTTCCTTGAATACCCTGGAAATAATAAATTAATTCAATTAAAAGTTGAAAAAAACTGCTCACACTGTTCCTTTTATATACCCTTTAATGCTTCCTCTGGGTGGTTACAGAGGTTTAAGATCCGGAACAAGATCACCAATATAAACATTGGTGGTGAAGAAGCGAGTGCTGACCGTGCTGCGGCTAGGGAATTTCCTCCGTTTTTACGTGAGATTATGGAGGAAGGACAGTACACCGACGACCAGGTGTTTAACATGGACGAATCGGGTCTTTTCTGGAAAAAGCTACCTTCCAAGTCCTTCGTTGTAAAGAATGCCAGCAAGATTCGGGGCCGGAAGATGCAGAAGGAACGCATCACCGTCCTGTTTACCACCAATGCCTCCGGTACCAGTAAGCTCAAGTTATCGGTGATCCACACAGCACGCAAGCCGCACGCCTACAAAACCATGGACATGACCAAGCTAAATGTCCACTGGCTGACCGCACGTAAGGCGTGGATGTTCTCTACACTGTCCCTCTCCTGGTTTGATGACTATTTTGTTCCCGATGTAAAGAAATTCTGTGAGCAACAGAATGTGCCATTCAAGATTTTGTTGCTGCTGGGCAACGCACCAGGACACTCGCCCCTACTGTTAGATCATCACCCCAACGTAAAAGTGGTCTTCCTTCCTCCCAACACTACGTCTATATTACAGCCCATGGACCAAGAGTTAATCTGTAATGTAAAAGCTGCATTCTCTACGAAAAAATTCAAACTCCTGAACGACTACACCAGCACAAGGGAAGAGTTGCGCAAAGTGAGTGACACCACCACCGATAGCAAGAGCGAAGAAGATGAGGATCAACAGTTGGCACAGCAAAAAATACTGTTCAAACAATTCTGGAGAGTATTTAACATCAAGAAAGCTGTGGAGTCATGGGATCAGCTACCTATTGCTACAATTCGTCACGCATGGAGACATGTGTTGCATGGAATACCAGGTGAGAGGAGGAGTCAATCTGTGACTGGTGAGGTTCGTGACTGGTGAGGTTCAGACTGTTGCAGTAGCAGTGGACCTTGCCAGAGAAGCTGCGCAGACTGTTACAGTTCCAGGCTTCTCCGAGACCACCAACGATGACATCCTGGAGGTGATAATGGAACCTGATGTGACTAACGAGGAGATGGTAGATGATGAAGATGACAACGTCAGTGAAGAGGCAGGTGGTGCGTCATCCCAAGAAGAACAACACTTATCCCATAGTAATGTTAGGGGTGCCATCGAGTGTATCGAGAAAGCCAAGCTCCTCCTTTCCGACGACCCTGACGCAAACAGGTATGAAATCTTCACTACCCAGCTGTTGCAGACTATGGAGCCCTACATCAAGGTGTATCACGACAACATCAACACCAGCCGTCAGCAAAGCATAACAGATTTCTTCGCCCGCAACCCACCACAGCCAGCCCAAGCCAGTGATAGTGACAGTGAAGATGACTTTGAGGGATTTGTCAGGGAAGCCCTGACAACTGTAAGTGACAGTGATGGTGATTCACCTGAGGGCCAGTAATCTGCCCTCTGCCTCAGAACCAGCCTCCATCCCCGTATGCCGACCCATCTCTTCTACTAACGTAAGTGTTCCACATAACTTTTAGTTTTCCTAACCTAACCTTTATTTTTCCTAACCTAACCTCTTCTATATTACTTGTTTTTTCATACCATCATAAAGATAAGATAACATTTTTACTACAACATAGTTGTGTGTCGTCAAAAAGTGGAGTTTGGGGGTCGGCCCGGACTCTATTTCAATTAATCCCATATGTTATGTTATTCACTTTACGCGGGACCCTGCGGGTTACATTAACCGCATAAAGTGAGGGTTGACTGTATGTATATATATATATATATATATATATATATATATATATATATATATATATATATATATATATATATATTTCATGTAAATCCACAATGAAAACGTGGATAAGATAAATCTTGATAAAATCACACGGGAAAATGGAAACAACGGAGCACCTTAGCTTTCGTCTTTATTCAAGACATCTTCAGAGGCAACTGGATTACATGGACAGAGAGAGGCTTAAATATACAGGGTGACCTTAAAAACATGAGGTCAGGTCATAATGATGTCATCCACTAATCCCCACACCACAAGGTAAGAAGAAAACACGAAGTTCCCAAGTGCTTTCGTGTAATTTACATCATCAGGGGTGAGTACAGTCTGTACTCACCCCTGAAGCGTTAACAAAAAATTGCCGCCGTCCATTGACTGCGTTAAATTAACGGCGTCAACATACAGTAAAAGTCCAAAAATCCGGATGCCAGAAATCCGGACCACCTGAGAATCCGGACTTTTCGAAAACTTTTTTTTTTTTTTTTTTGCTGGCTTTTATGTGTATGTGCGCATGCATGAGTGCCACAGCTGCACAGCGACAACAAGCAACCACGCGGTTGCCACTTTAAAACAAGCAATCAAACTGTGACAATGTATGTAATTTTGAATCTTACTCTTTTCATTTACAGAGTACTGTACAAGCCCATAATAATGGCTCCTAAAGTAGATAATCTTCGTTGTGTGAAGAGAAAGAACACGTTGAAATTGGGTGACAAACTTGAAATAATTAAGAAACTAGAACATGGTGTGAGCAATACTTTTCTAATGGAAACATACGACATTGGAAAGTCTACAATTTATGATATAAAAAAGGCAAAGATTTAAATTCTAGATTTCACAGCTTTTTCTTTAAAACTGCTCGTTTTGATAAATAAAGCATGCTATATTTGCGAATGAATAAGCCATCAAAATGTACCTGTTCATCTCTTCTTTATTCCTCCTTAAATTTGAATTTTAAAAGTACTGCCTGAGAATCCGGAAAATCCGAAAATCCGGACCGACCCAATCCCCAAGTAGTCCGGATTTTTGGACTTCTACTGTACAACACTGCATACAACATTCTAGTGTTTATTTTTCTACTCTAAAATAAATATATCAGAATAAAAGTGAACTTACTTGATGAGAGCAGAGATAGAAATCTCGCTCACTTGGATGTGTGATCGCAGAATCCACAACAGTACCAGGTGGAACATTCTTACACTTACCAACACCATCTCTGTCCTCACAGAACAATCTGAAAGAATTCATGTATTTTAACAAGGTAAATTATCTATTGATCATGCTTCTTTGAGGGTTCTAATATCCAAAAGAATATAAAATACAGGGTACTGTACCTAAATGCAAGGGTGCTTGAAGGTGGGGGTGGAGAAGAGAGGTAGGTCTTGTGGAAACAGGAGCAACAGACAGTTTGAAAATGTACAAGTTGTGTGTATATATCAGGGGCGACTCCAGGTCATATGCACCACTCGGGCTCATCACAGATTTCGCATAAGATACATGTATAAATGAAGCTAAGAGACGTAATACACACCACAAATTTATATAGGCACTGATAATTTTACAATAAGACAAAAAAAGCCGTTTTTTTCTAAAAACCAGTTTTTGTGATATGGTCAGGAACGCGACGTCAGCCAATGTTACCTAGGTATGCTAAATCCTAGCCAATTCGCCAGGCTACATACAGGCAATTAAAACATCTAATAATTACTTGATAAGTAATATTAGGAGGACACGTCGCTACCTGGCATTTAATTGCAATTTGAAATTACCGCCTCTAGCCTCATGCAATAAGACAAAAAAATATAGTTTTGGTGCAAAAATTACTCACTTTATTTAAACATGAAGTCCAGTCATCTTGTTTTGATGGCGAACTCGTGTAAAATCCTGTCGTGCAGCTCCTTCTTGTTGTCCAAGTCGTTCAAGAGGCTTTTCTCGATGGAAATGCGAGCCAGTGAAGATAGCCGTTCTTGGGCCATTGAGCTTCTCAGATATGAGCGGATTCTATCTAACGTTGAGAAACTTCTCTCATTAGCGACTGATGTTACGGGGATGGTTAGCAGCAGCTGAATTAGTTTAATGGATTCCGGCATAGCGGAAGTCAACTCCAATTTATAGAGTAATTCTAAAATGGAGTTGATTGACTTGCACTTTTTGAAGTCACTGTCAATATACATATATTTTAGCTCGTTCACTAAGCTCTTGCAGTCAAAAATACAGGGGTATTTGTTTTGTAGAGAGTCCATATGTTGCATGGGAAATGAGTTAGCAAGCTCTTCAAACTTATTAACGTCTAGTAATTCAAAAAATGCATACTCCTGAATGCCAGCAAATCGCTCTCGCAAGGACATTAGAATGTTATCAATTATTTCAAAATACGTCGTTTTGTAATTAACTTGTGCACCCCTGACTCTTTTTCTGGGAGGAGGCTCGGACTCATCTGCCTGTTCAATGACAGCAGCTGTATCTTGCAGGATGTTTTCGTAATGTTCGTCGTTACGATAACCTTCAACACAATGAATGAAGTCATTTATTTTATTCTGACCCCGCTTTATGTCAAGTTGCTTACACTGTAGGACATCAAACAGTTTTCCAGCCTGTGAAAGTATGTTATGAAAGCAATTGATGAAGAACATGAATGTGAAATCATTCAACTTTGCCAATAGATTGTCTGTTTGACAAAGTGTATCTTCATCCCATTTTATCTGGAATGTTCTACTTCCAACTTTAGTTTTCAATGCAGGAGTCGGCCTGCCTGTACGAAGAATTTCTCGTTTTTCAGCAATATTTCTTGCACCAAATGGCTTATTTTTTATATCTAGCACTATGTCTTTCTCCATTTCTATGTTATGGGTAGAAATAAAAATAAAACAACTGATCTTTACACACAAAGAACAGAAGCACAGCAAACAATCAAAGAACAACAGTGCACCCTGTTGCAAACGTCAGCGAACTGACAGATGCCGTGGCCGGTAAGAGAAGCGTGCGAAGAGGTGCCAGTTAATCTTTTACTCCTACCAGGCTATTTCCAGTTAGCCCTAGTTACTGGACATTTTTTCGTTCCTGTAAGAATATTGTAGAACGGAAACATTTCATAGATTGGAATTTAAATCCTAAGCTCTATAGAAAGCTGTTGTTAAAAAAAAGCTTGGATTTGAATTACTTCTAATTTTCACGATTAGGGACAACAGCTAGGGCTTTAACTTATAAGCCTGAGTCAGGCATGAGTGAACAATGTCAAGAGACTATCTGCCACGAACGATATTTTTTGACACTGGTGAGCTATAGGACGACCGCCAGACACTGAACGGTGATATATGAACTGCGACCAGGCTCCCTGTAATCAGCCAGTGTTGGCAGATTACATAGAAAGCAGATACTCGTTCATTTGACCAAATCTAGGACTCGGGCTAAGCCCGAGGAGCCCGAGTGCCGGAGTCGCCACTGGTATATATATATATATATATATATACTGGTAGGGAGGGACCGACCGACTATCTGGCGTGGTTGGAAGAGGGGGGGGAGGCAAGGTGGGGTACTTTGATTGACAGATAGTGTCGTGAAGAATATTTTTTTTTTATTAACTGAAGCTATTTGTTTTAGCTCATAAAATTCATACAAATTACCCGGCCAGAATATAATTTACATTGCTGGAATTCTTACAATTTGATGATCATTTTGAAAATAAACATCATAGATTTTGCATTAGACATACAAATTTTAGATCTAATGTAAGTATTTTGTTTACTCTGAGTAATTATGTTATCTTTTGTACAAAAATATGACATTTATATTCAAAATATTCCTGGTCTTACAAGGAATCCAGCAATGTCAATTATATTATCCTAACTTTAGTTTGAGGTAATATTTATTACTATACCTTAAAATCTAGTGGTTTTACCCCAAAAATTTCTCAGAGAGGGAAGAGCCAGCGAGTGTAGTGTGAGAAGAGGGGGAGGGAGTTGAGTCCATTATTTGAATGGACATTAACTTGGCGACTGTATTTCTCTATTTCTCTTAAGTATTAATTGTGTGCATGTACCATCATAAAATTAAGATGTTATTTTTACTAGAACATAGGTATTGTGTCGGAAAAAGTGGAGTTTGGGGTCAGCCGGTTTCTATTTCATTTAAGCCCATATGTTATGTTGTTCACTTTACGCGGGCCTCCGTGGGTTCAATTGACCGCGCAAAGTGAGGGTTCACTGTATATATGTATATATATAGTGGAGTCTGCATTTACGCAGTCAATTGAACCCGTGGAGGTCCGCGTAAAACGAAAAACGCGTAAATGAAATACACAAAGTAAGTGTACATTTCTATCTTTTTTGTTGAATTTAGGCAATTTTCGGTGAGCTGGAACCAATTGCCCAAAAACCCTTTGAAACAATGGTTTCGGTTAACGAGTTTTTCGGTTACCGAGCAACCTGCTGGAGTGGATTCTGCTCGTTAACTGAGGGACCACTGTGTATATATATATATATACACACACCGTATATACACCGTATATACCCGTGTATAGCACGAGTTCTTAAGACCAAATTTTTTGGCAAAAAGTTGGGGGTCGACCTCTATACGGGTAATAGTTTCGTTAGGTTGAAAAATATTTACCAGTAAACAATGGAAACGACTCACCAACTCACCACCCACTGTGAGTGTCGGTACAGTTGCCAGGGCAGATCTCTTGCGTCATCATAGCAAGCCAAAAGTAGCCAAATGCATGGTATGGTATGGTATGCACAGGAGTATGTAAAACATAAAGTATTCATTTTTAAAAGTATATTTATGGATACATAAATTTTTTTTAATTAAATTTGAAACATCAATCTTTGTTAATTAAATTTGAAACAAAAGAAAAATACGATACCTTATTTATAAATATTTTCATTAAAATATTACATCACAAGTATATTTTACCTTAACTGTGCCTGAATGAATATATTCTCAGAAATAAATATGGAAATGTAATATTTTTGCTGAAGTGACGTACGTATTACAGTGGAAAGTGGGATAAAATTGTGACGAAAACAACGACTTTCACTTTCTTTCGTCGTTCAAAAGATTTTGCCGTAATCGCTTTTCGAATGGTTTTCAGTTAAAAACTGTTGAATTACAATAATATTCTATCCTAATTGACTTGAATAAATACTACGATACCATATTTCTGAATATTTTCATTAAAATCCATCAAAATCATTTTCCTTGTCATCATCTGCAGCACCAAACAGCTCCTCCCAGTCCTCTCCTTGAACAGCATCGTCATATGGATCAACACCATCATCAGCCATAGGATCATCAATATCTTCATCCTCATTCACGCTCTCATTAGCCTCATAATCCCACAACAAGTCGTCTTCTGTTCCATCAAGAGCATTCGAAATCCCACATTTCTTAAAAGATTTCACCACAATTTCTGGTCTGATTGCATCCCAGGCCTCTACAATCCATTCACATAATGTTGCTAGTGATGGAGCTTGGATGTTGCCTCCCTTTGTGTATGTCTTATCGCCTTCTATCATCCAGTTGTTCCACTTCACTCTTACCGCATCTTTAAATGGTTTGTTTAAGGAAACATCCAGTGGTTGGACAAGACTTGTTAATCCACCAGGAATCACAGCTGTATCAGTGTATTCCTTCCTAATCCCAGCAGTAACACTGTCAACAAGATGTGACCGAAACATATCCCACACAAGAAGACTTTTTTCTTTGCTCAGTTCCCCTGGTCTAAAGTTCAGACTTTTTTAAGCCATATTTGTATGCTGCCTTCATCCATCCATCCTTTCTCGTGCACATGGATGATTAAAAAAATGCTGTCTGACTTGCAACACTGTTGGTAGGGTCAGGTGGTTCTAACGGCACCTGCCAGGACCCGGTAATCAAATTTATAACAGTGTCTAACCTCAATTACTGTAGTTTATCTGATGTAGGCAATATGAAGTAAAAAATACCAGTTAAAGTGAGAAATTGGAAGAGAATAATTAAGAAAGATGTGTTTGGGCTATTTTTGGTAGGGCTGAGGGAGAGAGTACCAGCTGTTTGGCGGGAGAGTCACGCAAATAACCATAGTACTGGTATTTGTTTGGTGTCTTCTGTATTTTTAAAAATGAATACTTGTAAATTAAAAGTACCGTAACACTGTATTATATACAAACTTGTCATATTTCTGGAAAATAAGAAGCAAGAAAATAGAATATACCGGTAAACACAATTTCAACGTACGCTAAAATTAAAAGCTGCTTAAGAAGGGCCGAAGCAAACACAAAGCCTCCGCGACCAGGGCTCTGCCGTATCAGCTAGACGGTACACGTGTTTTTCAAATCGTTTTCAGTTAAAAAACTGTTACATCACAAGTGAATTAGGATAGAATATTATTGTAATACAACAGTTTTTAACTGAAAACCATTCGAAAGGCGATTACGGTAACATCTTTTCAACGAAAGAAAGCGAAAGTCATTGTTTTTGTCACGATTTTATCCCACTTTCCACTATAAAGTGGGGTATGCTATAACGAACGGATCCTACTACGAATATTCCTATAACGAACGGTTTTACCTATAAAATTGAGAGTGCTATAACGAACGAAACTCCTACAACGAACATTATTAAGAAAAAAAAAAATTTTTTTTTTTTTTTTACTAATTTATTGTTTTTTTATTACAAGTATTAATGACACTCTTTATTTCAGGGGTTTAGATGCATATTTATGCACTTTTTTACAATTTTTACAATTTTATATTATATTTTTCAGTGTTAAGTGGTTGTATTTGGGGGCCTGGAACGGATTAATCCTATAACGAACAAGGTTCTAGAACCAATTAGATTCGTTATAGCATACCCCACTGTAATACGTACGTCATTTCAGCAAAAATATTACATTTCCATATTCTCAGAAATAAATAGTAGTTTTGCTGAAGCGTGATGTATTTCAATGTAAATTAGGATAAACTACATGAAAACAAAAGACTTTACCAAACCTTCCGATGTTCAAGATATGTTACTCATTTTTTTATTAGTTTTCGGTTAAATACTGTTATATTAGTGATATTCTATTCATACTGTGCTTGATACAATACACTCATGGAAATGTAATATTTTTTGCTGAAATGACGTACGTATTACAGTAAGTCCCCAAGTTACGTACATAATGGGGACCAAAAGGTTGTACTTAACTCGAAATGTACGTAACTCGAAAATCCCCCAACCCTATAATGTTATCTGGTGGTAATTAATACAACTTATCAAATGCGGGCAACATTGGTCAACTTTTCACCACTTTCAAGCAGTTTTATTATGTCCATTTTTACCTCTAGTGAGATTGCTTGACGTTTCGTAGCACTCCCACTGGCTTCACCACTCTTACGCTTTACACCAGTCATTGCACACAGAGTAAAGTGTACAAAATAGGGCAGAAATTCACAGGAGAAGTACTGTATGCACAATGACCACACTTGTTGTTTTGGTGCGTCTAGCGTGTCGTCTGCATGGTCAGTGATAGTGGCGGCGCGGTGCGGCTGGCTCGCCCGCCAAATTTAAAAATTGCTCGCCCTTTTAAGACAATATTTTTGCAATTAAAGACTTCAGAAACGATGTACGTATCGGCCGTTTGTACGTAAGTCGGATGTACGTAACTCGGGGACGAACTGTACAGTGGAAAGTGGGATAAAATTGTGACGAAAACAATGACTTTTGCTTTCTTTCGTTCAAAATATGTTACCGTAATCGCTTTTCGAATGGTTTTCAGTTAAAAACTATTGTATTACAATAATATTCCCTCCTAATTGACTTGAATAAATACTTGAATGGAAATATACAATATTTTTGTTGAAACTACCCGCGTTTCAGTGTAAAGTGTCGTAATAATAAATGGTAAACAAGTTTATAGGACGTAGTGTTTCTCTGAAGGTTTTGTTGTTCCTTTACCCTCAAAAACTTGGGTCGACCTATATACGAAGGGGGGTTATAGACGAGTATATATAAAAATATATATATATATAAAAATATATATATAGATATATATATAAAGATAAAGATATATATATAGATATATATATAAAGATAAAGATATATATAGATATATATATAAAGATAAGATATATATATATATATATATATATAGATATATATATAGATTTATATATAAATATATATATATATAAATATATATATATATATATAGATATATATAGATATATATATACAGTTGTACCCCACTTAACGCGGTCAATAAAACCCAGAGGGTACCGCGTTAAGTGAACAACAGAACATTTGGGATTAATTCCAATAGAAACTGGCCCATCCCCAAACTCCACTTTTTCCGACACAATACCTATGTTCTAGTAAAAATAACATCTTAATTTTATGATGGTACATGCACACAATTTATACTTAAGAGAAATAGAGAAATACAGTCGCCAAGTTAATGTCCATTCAAATAATGGACTGGACTCCCTCCCCCTCTTCTCACAGTACACTCCCTGGCTCTTCCCTCTGAGAAATTTTGGGGGGGAAACCAGGTATAGTAATAAATAATTCCTCAAACTAAAGTTAGGATAATATAATTGACATTGCTGGATTCCTTGTAAGACCAGGAATATTTTGAATATAAATGTCATGTATTTTGTACAAAAAATAACATATTTACTCAGAATAAACTTTACATCTAAAATTTGTATGTCTAATGCAAAATCTATGATGTTTATATTCAAAATGATCACCAAATTATAAGAATTCCAGCAATGTAAATTATATTCTGGCCGGGTAATTTGTATGAATTTTATGAGCTAAAACAAATATCTAAAGTTAATAAAAAAAAAAATATTCTTCACAGGGTAACAGATGGTCAGTCGGTCCCTCCCTCCCCCCCACCCACCACCAACCGTCTCACCAGATGTGTGGGAAAACCAGAATATTTACCTTTTTATTAATAAATAATACCTCAAACTAAAGTTAGGATAATATAATTGACATTGCTGGATTCCTTGTAAGACCAGGAATATTTTGAATACAAATGTCATATATTTTGCACAAAAAATAACATATTTACTCAGAATAAACTTTATATCTAAAATTTGTATGTCTAATGCAAAATCTATGATGTTTATATTCAAAATGATCATCATATTGTAAGAATTCCAGCAATGTAAATTATATTCTGGCTGGGTAATTTGTATGAATTTTATGAGCTACAACAGGTAGTCAGGCAGGGTGGTGGGTGGGGCGAATCTAAAAATAGCTCCTGAGCCGGACACTCACCGCGTATATGTGGAAAAAACCCGCGTTAAGTGAAAGTTCAGCTCTGGCGAGGCACCGCATATATATGGTAAAACGCGCTAAGTGAAACCGCGTTAGGCGGGGTAATACTGTATATATATATATATATATATATATATATATATATATATATATATATATTTTGGTCCCTCAGTTAACGAACACAATTCGTTTCAGGTCGTTCGTTAACCGAATCCATTGTTTCAATGGGATATTGGGTAATTGGTTCCAGCTCACCAAAAAGTACATACAAAGTAAAAAAAAAAAAAATGCAGTAAAGTACACTTACTTTGAGGTGCATAAGTAGAAGGTTCCTGGTTGATGATGATGGGAATTAGAAGTGGGGGTGGAGGAGAAAGGAGAAGAGAAGGAAGTGGGGATGGAGGAGAAGGGAGAAGAGAAGGAAGTGGAGATGGAGGAGAAAGCACCTTTCAGTGGACCCATGCTTGATGCCGTCATTTCACCAATAAAATTTTCAAGTTCACTTGGTGTAATTCAAGATTATTTTCTTTAAATCAACACTGCACTGCACTGCACTATATATTATCAATATGTTAACTAAATTTCAGAATGACAAATAATTTCAATGAAAAATGCAAAAATATTCAAGACACCAACAAAATAGATGTTCTCTCCACTGTTTTCAAAGCCTAACTGACTCCTTGTGGCTGAGTCAAGCTGCTGATGGGCGCACAAAAAGCTAGTTCCCTGTACTGCATATATTATCAACATGTTAAACAAATGTTAAAATGACTAATAATTTTAATATAAAAAATGCAAAAATATTAAAGAATATAACTTTATGGATATTTACTCCACTGGAAATGAATTTAAACATAGAACATATTACTGAATTGACAGACTAGCCCATCAGCTGATGCTCACAACAAAACATTATGTTTGTAAGGATTTTGTTAAAGTAATTTTTGTCATGAACCGAATTGAAGATTCTTATGGAAGGTAATTTGTTAACCAAAATTTTGTAAACCGAACCGTTCGTTAACCGAGGGACCACTGTATACAGTACGCCTGGAGAATTCGCTGATTTTGATTTCGCAGTCCTCTATTATTTGCGGATGACACCATGGCTGTACCCAAAAATCTCTGTGGGTAGTTTTAAAGTTGCCGCCATTTTTGCGGCCGGGACAGGGAGCCATTCGTTCTAGAGACAGTAATTTACTTAACCTGTATTGTATATATGTGTGTGTGTAGACACACATAGACCAGACAAGCACTGGAGCAGGATGAGATACATTCAGGAGCCAGTGCATGCCCAGTACTTGCCAACAGTGCGTAACACAGACGTGACCGATCGCCCAAGAGGCTAACGAGCCGATCAGTGGTGAAGAGGATAGAAGTAAAAGTAAGAGGAACTGAAAAAAGATGGAAAGAAAATGTACATCAGTAACATTAATGTACCTTGTATGATGCCGCTTTTGAACCACTAAGAAAGTGATGCCAGGTGTGTAGTCAACTTCTGTTTCAGTACAAGCTGTTCGCATAGCTTTCAGCTCATATGACAATACTTCTTGAAACTGAGACTCACTAACTCCATCACGATACATAACAATTCTTTCGGGCTTATGTCCTTTTGTGTAATTGAAGAATGACCTTAACAAGTTTCTGTAATTTATAGAAAAGAATATTAAAGTGCAAAAATAAATACCTTTACCAGTAATTGAATCATCAAGTTTTTGTGAGGAAGATGGAAGTGCATAATAGAAGAAAAAAACGTTTTTGTTCAAACCTCAGAATGCGAATTGATATATAGTACTGAATATATAATAAAAATTTCTTACACATACTTGGTCATTTCCTTTAGATCTTGAATTATTTCCACACGATGTTGCTGAGGTCTCACTTCTACAGAAAATTTGGAGGCAAACCTATCATATGAGGCAACAACTGCAGCCATGGACGGGGATTCTCCATCTCCAGCCGATGGATGATTTACATCTGCACCCATAATCATAACAGGTCTTTCTAATATCTACAGAAAAAATAGAATAAAATAAATAGATAAATACTGTATTCAAGAACTACCACTTAAAACACTGTACAGCACTTTAATTTACTACTTGAAATTTTTCATAAAATCTCTAGAAATAGATTATCTTCATAAATAAACAATAAAAAAGGCTCGGAATATTGACATCATATTTACTGACAAAATGATTAGAGAAAAGGAGGAAAGCGAGGTGGAAGTGTTTCTCCACATGTTGCACGTTTACCAAGTAAAAGTGCATCACCAACACTTGCACAAGGTGTCCATGGTACTGGAGTAGTGGCAATGATTTGAACTGCAAAATTTTCAAGGAAAAATGATGGTACAACACCACCATGAATGAACTCTTGTTTGTTTTCTTCATTAACATGTTGAGGTACTTTTACTGGTTCTGGTAAAATAACAATTGTAAAAATAATTTCCATGATTCAAACTTACCATAGGCATTCCAGTTCTTGAAAGAACATTGTTAATACCACCCATCTTTGCATTGATCTTCAGGAGAATGTTTCCAAGTGTCTGTGGTTTAATTGCAGTTACATTTGTTGCTTGAACACACTGGCTCAATATACCAACTTCAGTGTCCCCTGTCCTCTTGATACGAGCTAAAATATAAAATAGTCACATTACAAAAACCCAGATCAATCATAAAAATGGGATCAATTCCACTACTGTATACCCAACAATGTAAAATACCTTTCATAAACCTTTGTACAAAGGATAACAGTATTGTACCAGTATCCCTTGGTATACGAAAATTCAATAATATGAATTTCCTATATTACTACCCCTCTTATATACAGTCAACCCTCGCTTTACGCGGTCCCACTTTACACGGTACCCTGCCGAACACATAATGCTCACTTTCCGAGGTGTGTGTACCCTTTTACGCGCAGAGCGGCGCGAGCAGGGAGCACACAAGGTCGCCCAGTCATCAAAACATTACCGAGTTCTTCACCCACCACAGCCGGCCCAAGTCAGTGATAATGATAATGAGGATATGGACTTATATGGACTTTGAGGGGTTTGACAAAGAGGCCCTGCAAGCCTCTGTGGTGGATAGTGATACAAGTGATACAGGTGAGGGCCAATAATCTCCCCTCTGCCTCGGAACCAACCCCCCATCCCCGTGTGCCCAGCCATCTTTTCTACTAATGTAAGTGTTAAAGAACCTAATATTATTGATATTTCTCTTAATTATTAATTGTGTGTGCATGCCATCATAAAATTAAGAAGTTATTTTTACTACAACGTAGGTATTGTGTCTGAAAAAGTGGAGTTTGGGGGTCGGCCCGGTCTCTATTTCAATTAATCCCATATGTTATGTTGTTCACTTTACGCGGGCCGCCGTGGGTTCAATTGACCGCGTAAAGTGAGGGTTCACTGTATACGGATTTGGGCCCCGGCAAAAATTTAAATAGCGCACCCCTAGAGAATATTTATTTGTAAATACATAAGGTAGGAAAGTAACACAGGTAGGATAATGAGCTCACAAACTAGCATACAGTATACTGGAGATAGGCAAGTTATAAATCAGGAATTGGCATTCAATTAACAATTCATCAATACTGTATAGTACAGGTACCTGTACTTAGATCTTGCAGGGTTTTTGCCAAATGTTACTTGATATATTAAGTGCCATAAATTTTTGTCTGATAAGCAACAGACAGCTAGGGGTCAACCAAAAATGATGAGAGAGGCTGCTAGTGACCATGTATGGTAACTTTTAGAGCTGCCATCAGATATTCATAGCTATAGCATGCAATTGAGAAAAACAGTGATGGTGATAATAAAGATATCTTTATAATTATTTCATGTTCACATGCACATTTTAACCTTACTTTTTTTTATTTAATTAAGTTTTCATAATATAATAAAAAAAAATTGTTTTAAGAAAATCTATTATCTACTCTGCTTGATAGAGACCAGAAATTAATGCTATGTCATATTCACCATAAAGATCATCTCCTCTTCCTAAGATAACTAATACCAATTGTAGGTTTGAGTATTCCTGCTTAAGCCTTCTAATATCTTGCTCAGGACAGGGTGCCCGTACACCAAATGCAGCAACTGGCTCAGAAAATTTCATCCCTTTCTCATCAGCCATGTGAAGTAATTTGGTAATGAATGTCCTGCAAGTCAAAATATATGTTTAAAATAAGCACATAAGGTAGATATAAAAAAGGAACACGTGCGATACTTGCTTTATAAAATTCAAATGTTGGGTCCCTGGGATACACAACCCATGGAATTCAAGGGGTAACTATTAATTATCTGGGATCCAGCACAATATTGAAAAACAGAAGTAAGGTATAGACCCAGAAATCCAGTACCTTTGGGACCAAGACTGAACCACTTTTGAGGAATTTCCAGTTTACTGTGATATAAGCTTGTAGTGGATTTCTCCCCTACAAACGCTGTTTGTCGCTGAGTAGCCGACCCCGCGAATTCCCCAGTGTATGCCTCGTGGTCTAGGTCAACCAGTGCCGCCCACGGAGCGGAGGTCAACTATCTACCCACGCCTACCTCCGCTATAAAAGACCTGACCTCGTGGTGACCTGTCTCTTCTTCTAGCTACAGCCGCAGCAAGCAACACCACATCCTCCGCCGCTGCCTGGCGGTCCTCGCTCCCGCCGGCGAGCATGGCGACCCACAAGCTGGTCCTCCTCTGAGCATCCTCACCAACCAGCTCTCTCTACATCACGCTTGTAACCATGCTGCCTTCCCAGCACAAAGCTGCATTGTACATCCAATACAACATGTATACAGAGAGCACATTGTGAGTTTCTTTTCTCCATCCCATCCTGAGTGTGAACCCAAACAACTCGTACCCCACAAGCTCATCCATGTTACCTCAGACCTACTGGTAGACTATGTCACATTTTGTTTCCACAAACTTGGTTGAATGTTTTGTTTTACCCCTTAAATAACAAAGTAAAGAAAACCCCCTGTTGTGTGCATACTTTAGATAAGGAAAAACATTAAATGTATCTAGTCAAATGCTGGGCAAGAGTAGTTCTGTGTGTAAGCTGCTGTAGTACCAAACACACTCAATCTAAGTGGAAATTGTAGTTTCTGATCTCCCTTAAGGGTTGCACTATAAATGAATCTTCTTGGATTACACCCACCGATAAAAGAAGATGAATACTGTACTTTGAATCTCAAAACTTACTCAGTACTTCGTTGGTCAACAAATCTTGGATTGTAATTCATCACCACCCATGTGTTTATATCTGCTCCTCTGTAAAATAATCTCCTCCTAGCATCCCATACTCCTTCTCTTGGTTGAACTGGTGCATCCATCAACAACTCAGGTGCAGGTAAAATTCTGCCTTCCATGTGTAATGGCTGATTCAAAGAAATATGAAAAAAATTTAATATATACAGTAAAGGTCCAATAGTCCAGCATCCAATGGTCCGGAAAGCCCACTGTTAATTTTACTGTACCATAAGAAATCATTGTTAAAAGATTGGTAGGCTTTACTGACAATAAATACCAGGAACATTATTACACTATCATATGTTGTTATACCTTTTAACTGCATATTACATCAATAATTTGACTTTAGTAGGTAGCTACCAAACAGGGAGGTACTACCACTTGGGAAGATATTGGAAGCATAATGTAATGTCTAATGGTAGACCCTGCTGCCATATGGCATCACAAAAATTGTGACCAAGTCCCAGGTTGCTGATCTGACTTTCTGCCACATTTAAACACAATTGCAGGGTCTCAATTGTTTCTCTTACTATTGACAACACAACATACATACAGTATATTGTTTCTCACTTTTGATCTTTTTTTTTTTTCATTTTTGGATTTTTTATGGGTCTATATTATTATTAGTAGTAGTAGTATTAGTGTTGTTATTATTATTATTGCTATCATTCTTATTTTATTATTTTAGTTTTAACAGAGATGTAACCGATCGCCCAAGCAGCAAGCAAGCCGATCAGTGGTGAAGAGGATAAAAGTAAAAGTACACATCACAGAGTCCCCCTCCTGGGGAACACACACTTGCCCTACAGCCCTGACCTCCTGGGGGACACACACATACCCTACAGCCCTGACCTCCTGGGGGACACAAACATGCCCTACAGCCCTGACCTCCTGGGGGACACACACACGCCCTACAGCCCTGACCTCCCGGGGGACACACACACACGCAAGCCCTACAGCCCTGACTTCATGGGGGTTACACATGCCTTACAGCCCTGACCTCCTGGGGTACACATACACAAGCCCTACAGCCATGACTTCCTGGAGGACACACATGCCTTACAGCCCTGATCTCCTGGGGTATGCACACAAACATGCCGTACATCCCTGACCTCCTGGGGGATACAAACACGCCCTACTGAGTTGCCTTTGCAATTATGAAAAATGGCATGTGTGATCAGAAAGTTTAGAATGGTTATAGAAAAATAGTTACAGTAAGTCCTTGCTTAACGTTGGGGTTACGTTCCTAAAAACGCGACGATATACAAAACAACGTTAAGCGGACCAATTTTCCCTATAAGAAATAGATAAAATATGGGAGTTACGTTCTTGAGCCTCCCTTTGCCCCATAAATACTTTACATGTACAGAAATTCAAAGCTTCTTGTGTGATGCCTCATGAGGTGCTTGTATGCATTACTATAAAGTCACATTCATTGACATTTATAAGAGAATAACTTAAGACTCCTATATATATATATATATATATATATATATATATATATATATATATATATATACACAGTGGGGTATGCTATAACGAACGGATCCTACTACGAATATTCCTATAACGAACGGTTTTACCTATAAAATTGAGAATGCTACAACGAATGAAACTCCTACAACAAACATTATTTAAATTTTTTTTTTTTTTTTTTTTTTACTAATTTATTGTTTTTTTATTACAAGCATTAATGATACTCTTTATTTCAGGGGTTTAGATGCATATTTATGCACTTTTTTACAATTTTTACAATTTTATATTATATTTTTCAGTGATAAGTGGTTGTATTTGGGGGCCTGGAACTGATTAATCCTATAACGAACGAATGCTATAACGAACAAGGTTCTAGAACCAATTAGATTCGTTATAGCATACCCCACTGTATATATATATATATATATATATATATATATATATTATGAAAATCCACAATGAAAACGTGGATAAGATAAATCTTGATAAAATCACACGGGAAAATGGAAACAACGGAGTACCTTAGCTTTCGTCTTTATTCAAGACATCTTCAGAGGCAACTGGATTACATGGACAGAGAGAGGCTTAAATATACAGGGTGACCTAAAAACATGAGGTCAGGTCAAAAAGATGACATCCACTAATCCCCACACCAACACACACGTAGAGGAGCTTAAGAGAAGGGTGGTGACGTGACTAGTCAAGTCAGGTCAGAAAAAAGGGGACCCACAAAATAACTATCATACATCTAGATCAAAGGTTTTTAAAACATTTTTAACCTTGGGCCACTGACAAATAAATTTATGTAACATATTATCAGTTTTGAACTGACCATCACTAAGGTTTATTGATTTTAATTCCTTAATCAAACTAGCTTCAACAAGAAGTCTTTCTGTGACACAAGATGATTTGAAAACTTCTAAGCTTTTTTCCCAAGCAATGGGGTGATTATTATTCCTAACATGAACGAACAAGGCACTGCTTTCAGATGCAGTTCTAATATTATACTTATGTTGTTTGATTCTGAGCTGCAGTGTTTTTCCTGTCTGAACTACATAATTACAATTACATTTGCTACATGGAATACAATAAACACTACCATTTACATTCAAACTTGGGCTATTCCTTATTAACATATTAGTAATGACTCAACCATTACTAATATGTTAATAAGGAATAGCCCAAGTTTGAATGTAAATGGTAGTGTTTATTGTATTCCATGTAGCAAATGTAATTGTAATTATGTAGGTCAGACAGGAAAAACACTGCAGCTCAGAATCAAACAACATAAGTATAATATTAGAACTGCATCTGAAAGCAGTGCCTTGTTCGTTCATGTTAGGAATAATAATCACCCCATTGCTTGGGAAAAAAGCTTAGAAGTTTTCAAATCATCTTGTGTCACAGAAAGACTTCTTGTTGAAGCTAGTTTGATTAAGGAATTAAAATCAATAAACCTTAGTGATGGTCAGTTCAAAACTGATAATATGTTACATAAATTTATTTGTCAGTGGCCCAAGGTTAAAAATGTTTTAAAAACCTTTGATCTAGATGTATGATAGTTATTTTGTGGGTCCCCTTTTTTCTGACCTGACTTGACTAGTCACGTCACCACCCTTCTCTTAAGCTCCTCTACGTGTGTGTTGGTGTGGGGATTAGTGGATGTCATCTTTTTGACCTGACCTCATGTTTTTAGGTCACCCTGTATATTTAAGCCTCTCTCTGTCCATGTAATCCAGTTGCCTCTGAAGATGTCTTGAATAAAGACGAAAGCTAAGGTACTCCGTTGTTTCCATTTTCCCGTGTGATTTTATCAAGATATATATATATATATATATATGTATATATATATATATAATATATGTATATATATATATAATATATATGTATACAGTACAATATATATATATATATATATATGTATATAATATATATATATATATATATATATATATATATATATATATATATATATACAGTACAATATATATATATAATATATATGTATATAATATATATATATATATATATATATATATATATATAAGTAAATCACTGTAGGTGCGCGTGATCTAGGTATATGCTGATAACCACAAAGAAAGAAGAAAACACGAAGTTCCCAAGCGCTTTTGTGTAATTCACATCTTCAGGGGTGAGTACAGACTAGTCTGTACTCACCCCTGAAGATGTGAATTACACGAAAGAGCTTGGGAACTTCGTGTTTTCTTCTTTCCTTGTGGTTATCAGCATATATATATATATATATATATATATATATATATACAGTATTACCCCGCCTAACGCGGTTTCACTTAACGCGTTTTTTCATATACGCGGTGCCTCGCCAGAGCTGAACTTTCACTTAACACGGATTTTTTCCACATATACGCGGTGAGTGTCCGGCTCGAGACGCTATTTTTAGATTTGCCCCACCCACAACCCTGCCTGACTGCCTGTTTTAGCTCATAAAATTCATATAAATTACCCGGCCAGAATATAATTTACATTGCTGGAATTCTTATAATTTGGTGATCATTTTGAATATAAACATCATATATTTTGCATTAAACATACAAATTTTAGATAAAATGTTTTCTCTGAGTAAATATGTTATCTTTTGTGCAAAATATATGAAATTTATATTCAAAATATTCCTGGTCTTACAAGGAATCCAGCAATGTCAATTATATTATCCTAACTTTAGGTTGAGGTATTATTTATTACTAAAGTTAAATATTCTGGTTTTCCCACACATCTCCTTGGGACGGTTGGTGGGGGGTGGGGGGGGGGGAGGGAGGGACCGACCGACCATCTGTTACCCTGTGAAGAATATTTTTTTTTTTTTTATTAACTGAAGATATTTGTTTTAGCTCATAAAATTCATACAAATTACCCGGTCAGAATATAATTTACATTGCTGGAATTCTTATAATTTGGTGATCATTTTGAATATAAACATCATATATTTTGCATTAGGCATACAAATTTTAGATAAAATGTTTTCTCTGAGTAAATATGTTATCTTTTGTGCAAAATATATGACATTTATATTCAAAATATTCCTGGTCTTACAAGGAATCCAGCAATGTCAATTGTATTATCCTAACTTTAGTTTGAGGTATTATTTATTAAAATTTAGTGGTTTTCCCCAAAAAATTTCTCACGAGAGGGAAGAGCCAGCAGTGCAGTGTGAGAAGAGGGGGAGGGAGTTGAGCCCATTATTTGAATGGACATTAACTTGGCGACTGCATTTCTCTTAAGTATTAATTGTGTGCATGTACCATCATAAAATTAAGATGTTATTTTTACTACAACATAGTTATGTGTCTTCAAAAAGTGGAGTTTGGGGGTCGGGCTGGTTTCTATTGGAATTAATCCCATATGTTCTGTTGTTCACTTAACACGGGACCCTCTGGGTTCTATTGACCGCGTTAAGTGGGGTACAACTGTATATATATATATATATACATATACATATATATATATATATATATATATATATATATATATATATATATATATATATATATATATATATATATATATATATATATATATAATGCAAGTAAATCACTCAAGGTGCGCGTGATCTAGGTATATGCTGATAACCACAAGGAAAGAAGAAAACACGAAGTTCCCAAGCGCCTTCGTGTAATTCACATCTTCAGGGGTGAGTACAGACTAGCCTAGTCTGTACTCACTCCTGAAGATGTGAATTACACGAAAGCGCTTGGGAACTTCGTGTTTTCTTCTTTCCTTGTGGTTATCAGCATATATATAATATATAATATATAATATATATAATATATAATATATATAATATATGCACTGACCGGGCAACCAGCTTTAGTATCAGTCCGCCAATACATTAATCGGTTCCAGAGCTTAAATTCCTTACTATTTTAGTAAATATTAAGAAGTTTATACTATTCAATAATTTTAAAAGTTTAATATTCAATTTCTTAAGTCATTTTAACAATTATTGAACATAATTGAAGGTAAAGTGACTAGTTTAATGCGCGGCATCCAGCCTCTTTACACAGCAAACAGGAGTTAGTCTCTCTCTGTTTTCACTGGAGGTAACATCTTGCTTGAGACTCTCTTCAACTAAACGCTTTTTTTCTGTGTTTCCAAGCAAATTATTGGTCATTTTGAAATATTTTTTACATATTGACAATATATAATGCAGTGCAGTGTTGATTTAAAGAAAATAATCTTGAATTACACCAAGAGAGCTAAAATTTTATGGGTGAAATGGCGCCATGGGGTGACTTCTCTTCCACCCCAATACCTTCTCTTCTTCCTTCTCCTCCACCCCCATTCTAAATCCCATCATCATCATCATCATCCAGGAGCCTTCTACATACACACCTCAAAGTAAGTGAACTTTTCTACCATTTTTGTTGAATTTAGGAAATTTTCGGTGAGCTGGAACCAATTACCCAAAAACCCATTGAAACAATGGTTTCGGTTAACGAACGACCTTCTGGAACGGATTGAGTTCGTTAACGGAGGGGTCACTGTATATATATATATATATATATATATATATATATAAATATATATATATATATATATATATATATATATATATATATATATATATATATATTTTTATATATATATATAATACATATATATATATATATAATACATATATAATACAAAGCCTGTTCCTCATGTTTCGAAGCCGGATTTGGTAAAACGTAACTCTGACCACCAACGTGATACGGGTAGTCCCCATTAGAGGTTCACAGCGCCATAAGCTCGTTGAACAGGCTTTGTGTGAAATATAACAGAGTCTAGGACTGCTTTTAGTATCCTGGTGGTCCAGCGGTTAGCGTTCGCCGGTCACAGTCATGGGCTCGTGGGCCTTGGGTTCGAGTCCTGGCGGGTTGAGGTGTTGATTGTATGTAGAAGTTCGCGTGTTTATTGGGCTAATGAAAAAAAAATATATATATATATATATAATATATATATTATATATATATATATATATATATATATTATATATATATATTATATATATATATATAAAATGGCTCAAAGCCTAATGGGTCAATGGAAAAGTATACTGTATGTTCATATATAAAATGGTGATTACTGCATATAAAAGAAACGGGAGAGGTCATACTCTTTCTGCTATGCTGAACTGCAGATTCTTCAGCATTGGATCTTGAGTAAAGTCATTGACGCGATGAATATTGCATATCTGCTTCTTTCTTGTTGCTGGTGGAACAGCTGTTGTCCTAATAAATTGAGCAGTTTCTCGATCACTAAGCTTCTTAACCACTCTTTGACCTTTGTAAATCTTGCAGCACTGTAAAAGAATATTCATGAGAATTTTTTACTTTTCAAAATTACCAGGTATGTAACATAAGGTTCCTCAAGCTGAATCCCCAAAATAATATTAACAACTCATTTCCTGGAAATTCTCAACATAAGTTTAAGTTTGAATATGCCTATCTTAATATTTTTCATAGTTGTTTTTGTAATTAATATTCAAACAACCAAAAGTTTGGCATTGTTCCAAAGCATGACTATTGGTTTGTCATAACACTCAGTTGCAGTGAAGTACAGTGCAGTACAGGGGGTCCTCGGGTTACGAACAGGTTCCATTCCTGAGGAAGTTCTTAAGTCGGAAATGTACGTAAGACGGAACACATGCTATGTGCATACCGTACTTACAGAGCAATGTTTAAAATCCCACTATATCATAGTCTAAGTCTTTATATACATCTAAAATCACTTAATTTAAGAGAAAAGAAGAAATAGAATGACAAAATACAATAAATGAAAGTAAAAAATAAGTCATCAGGTAAATAAAATACTGTAAGTTTCAAGTTTAACCCCATTCGTATCAGCGGGCTTTCGTAAGTCAGACGTTCGTAAGTTGAGGACCCCTGTATATGGAAAAAATGGTTTCGCGTTGCAGAAAGATTTCCTTAGGAACGGAACCCTTCTGTAGCCCGGGGTATGCCTACGGTATACAGGAAAGCCTCCGAAAACGACGCTTCTACGAACGACGATTCATATTTAAGACCCTGGTTTATTTAGGACCCAATTCAATTTACACCGTTATTTCCTTCGTATTTACGACGAAAATATAATAAAAAATAAAATAAAATTACAATTTCATATAAATAATAACTAAATCCCAATGTATATTATAAAAAAAAAAAAAAACATGCCTTGCGCACGGAGGCTGCAGGGCATGTGAGTGGTGATGCCAGAATCACTAGTATAAACAGTCACAGCTTGGCGGGCCTTTTGGTTTCGTGCATCTGAACAGGAAAAGGAGAAAAACTTTCTCGGGTTTCTTACAGCATTTTTGCTTCCCTATTTAGCATAAGCAAGAGAGCAAGTGATGGTAGTGCTGATTCAAAAGCTAAAAGAAAGTGTATAAGCTTGGCCGAGAAACAAGATGTGTTAAAACGCTATGAAAAAGGTGAGAGGTCTGTAGATATTATATGCAGCAAGCAATGAACATATTTTCTGAAGTGGATCCATTAACTGAACGAAGCATTAAAATTAACAGGGACGTGAAAACGCATATATAATGAGAAAAAATGCAGCTATGCAAGGTTCTATCAACGGCTTTATTATTCAAAGGCCTGAACCATCAACTTCAGCTACACCATCTGCTCTCCTATTGCACCCATCTTTGGTCATCCTCTCTTTGGGACTATGGGGAAACTTTTGTCATGGCCCTCGACATCTCCAAAGCATTTGACAGGGTATGGCACAAGTCTTTGCCATCTAAACTTCCCTCCTTTGGTTTCTCTCCCCCACTTTGTTCTCTCATCTCTAGCTTCCTTGAGAACCGATCCATGGCAGTTGTTGTCGAGGGATCGATTTCTCGCTCTTTCTCAACCAATAGTGGCGTCCCACAGGGTTCTGTTCTTTCACCAACTCTCTTCCTTCTTTTTATCAATGATTTACTTCACACTACAACTAATTCTATCCATTCTTACGCCGATGATTCTACTCTTCACTCTTCCTCACATTTTCCCCTTCCTCCTAACTCTCAAACTAGATCTGTTTCTAGAACTGATATCATTACTTCTATCAATGCGGATCTGTGCAGCATCTCTGAATGGTTAAGTTCAATAGTAATAAAACTCAATATTTACCAATTACACTTTGTAAATTAGACGATCTCCCACCAATTACATTTCAGGACGCTATCATCCTCCCAAATTCTGAAATAATTATGTTAGGCCTCACCATTTCCTCCAATATGTCCTGGAAATCACACATCCTTAGCATAACTAAAGCTGCCTCCCGAAAGTTGGGAATGCTGTACAGATGCCGCAGCTACTTCACTCCTGAGCAGTTGCTCCAAGTATATAAGGGATTCATTCGTCCTAACTTGGAGTACTGCTCTCATATCTGGGGTGGCTCTTCTTCTGTCCAACTACAGTATTAGATAGGGTGGAATCAAAGGCATTTCGTCTTATTAACTCTCCTCCTTTAGTCGACAATCTCTCTTCCCTTTCTCTTCGCTGCAATGTTGCTTCACTCTCTCTCTTTTACAGGTACTTTAACGGGCAATGTTCAGTGGATTTGGCATCCTGTGTACCGCCGGCAAGGCCGTGGGTTCGTAACACACGTCTTGCTTGCGGTGCCCACCGTTTCTCCGTGGATCTCGGTCACACGAGAATAACCCGTTGTAGTACCTCCTTCTTTCCTCACACAGTCAAGCTGTGGAATGCTCTGCCTTCTTCTGTGTTTCCATGCTCTTACAATCTGTCTCACTTTAAAAAGCTGGTTTTCCGGCATCTTCGTGGTGTAGATTAATACAGTATAACCTTTTTTTCTATATTTACAATTTCTTTCTGTTCTTTTTTTTTCGCCCCCCAGGCTCCATTGTGGGTCGTTTAACCTGTGCCCGGGTGGACTAATTCCCGTAAAAAAAAAAAAAAAAAAAAAAGCTACACCATCAAATTCAGCATTAGCAGCAGCTTCAGGAACTACAGGTTCAGTAACAGTTTCAGCAACAGCTATGACATCTTTATGGAAAGCTACAGCTTCAGCCAGAGT
>CAUDMG010000052.1:0-36167 GCA_958450375.1 Homarus gammarus
GAGTATGATTATAACATATAATACAGAGACCTGAATCAATAATGGTAAATAGTACAGTTACATATTACAGCCATATTCGTCTCATATATCTACACCTCCCTCCCCCTCACGCTCATAGTGCAATCTCGAGCGGACTCTTTTTCCATGAACCTTTGAGAGTGACGTGGGAAAACTGGGGGGTCACTGAATGAGGACTTACTTTTCTCGTCCAAGCAAGGGTTCACAGGGATGTGGGGGAGGGGTTCACCACTAGGGGACGGTACTGAAAGAAGGAAGCGGCGATTCCGCCACCATACCCGACCACTAGGGAGACGGACCTCGTAATCCCTGGTCTTGCCGCAGCCCATGACAACCCCGACCTTGTCCCAGCGGTGAGACTTCGGGTCTTGAACCCGAACTGTTTGCCCGATACTCAACCTGGGAAGGGGTCGGGCGTGCTGATCGTACTGTGCCTTTACCTGGTCAGCACGGGCGGCTGCATGACGATCGCAGTCCTCGGTCTTGGCCTGCCACTCCCTCGAGAAGGACTCAGGATGGGCAGGGACACATGACCGTAGTGGGTGGCCGTATAACATCTGTGCTGGGGAGCGACCTGTGAAGTTGGGGGTATTCCGCAATTCCAATAAACCCGGGTCAAACTTCTCACAGTCAATGTTGCCTGAGGGTGCCGTCTTGAGGATGAGATGCTTGACGGACTTTACGGCAGCCTCGGCATTTCCATTGGACTGGGGATAATGTGGCGAGGACACCACATGATAAACTCCCCATCGCTCCATGCAGTCCCGGAAGTCGTTGCTGGTGAACTGGGGCCCGCCGTCAGTCCTCAGGCGGAGAGGGACACCAACTTCCCGGAAGTAGTGACAGAACATACGTACTGTATGAGAGGCAGTAGTGTTGCCTCCGCAGGGAACGACAACAGGCCAACCTGAGAGCCGGTCGGCGGTGACGAGAAAGGACTTTCCCGCCACAACGAAGAAATCCGCAAAGACGGACTCAAAGGGCCTCGTAGGGTTGTCGTTGTTCATGAGGGGTTCCTGCTGCTGACTAGGCTGCAGCACCTGGCATGGCTCGCAGACTTGAACGGAACTAGTGATGTCGGAGTCGATGCCTGGCCAAAAAACAGCTTGTCTCGCCCGGCGCTTCGTAGCTTCCACACCCGTGGCTGTCGTGCAGGTGGGCTAGGGAGCGGCGGCGGAGGGCGGCAGGAACCACAACTCTTGCTCCATACAAGACGAGGTCGCCATCAGCATAGAGGTCGTCCCGCATCTTCCAGTATGGGAGTAAAGAGCTGTGTAAGTCGTACCGGTTGGAGGGAAATCCCGAGGTCACGCAGTTCAGTAGACGGATGTACGAAGGGTCCGCTCTTGCCGCGGCTCGGAGTTCCTGAAGAGTCCTGTCGGCGTCCTGCGGTGGAGACTCTTCTGAGATGACGGCGTTCACGGTCACTACGGTCCTGAGGTGTGCAGTAGCATCAGCACATGCGATCTCGTCCTCTGGTGTGGGGTGGCTGACTGGGGCTCGTGACAAAGCATCAGGGATGCAGAGCAGCTTGCCAGCACGCCACACAGCTGTGAAGAGGTAGGGCGAGATCTTCTCCTTAAGGCGTTGGAGGCGGGGATTCTCGACCGCATCCAAGGAGTAGTGGTTCAGGATCGGGATGAGTGGCCGATGATCCGTCATGAGGTTGAAGTGTTGTAGGCCGATCAGATACAACCTACATTTGGACATGGCCCAGACGGCGGCTAACAGCTCCAGTTCGATGGTGGCGTAGCGAGTCTCGGCGTCAGTGAGAAACCGAGAGCCACACTGAACCAGACGAAGGCGTCCATTGCCGTGGTCCTGTAGCAGAGCGTATCCAATCCCGTAGAGGCGAGAGGCATCAGTCTGGAGGACAACTGGCAGGGCCGGGTCGAAGGAAGCGAGAACAGGTGGGCTAAGGAGAGCTGTCTTGACGCGACGGAATGCCTCATCATGGTCAGCTGTCCAGGTGAATGTTCTCTTGGGGCTCATCAGGGGGCGTAGGGGCTGTGCTGCAGCGGCGATGTCGGGGGTGAACTCAGCCAACTGGTTTACCAGGCCCATGAACGAGCGGAGGTCGGTCAGGTTGGCAGGAGTTGGGAAGTCCCGGATCGCGCTGACCTTTCCAGGATCAGCCGAGATGCCCTTGCCTGAGAGGGTGTACCCACAGAAGTTCACACTAGGTGCGGCGACCACAAACTTATCCTTGTTGAGGGTGATCCCGTACTTGCGGCACCTGGTGAGCATCTGATGAATACGCTCAAGATGCGTGGAGTAATCCTCGTCATATAGGAGCACGTCGTCGATGACCTTGACACAGTTCGCCACACCCTGAAGGGCCATGTCACCACGGAGGCAGAAAGCATCGCCAGTAGCCGCGAAACCCATAGGTCCTCTGCAGTGCTGAAATCGGCCGTACGGTGTGATGAACGTCGTGAGGTGCTGATCTTCTTCCGCAAGTTCCATCTGCCAGTACCCACATAAGGCATCTGCTGTAGTAAAGTACCTTGCCTTCGGGTCCACACTGCGTATAGCGGTGAAGGGTGTCGGTGAAGGGTGGGTCGGGCGGGAAACTTGGCTATTCAGCTTGGTGAGGTCGACGGTGATACGAACTCCAGTAATGTTCTTGGCGACTGCTACCATGGGGTGACACCAATCCGAGGGGTCGTCACCAGCAGGCTTAATGATCCCCTGGGCTACCATAGAGTCGAGTTCCTTCTTAACTTGGCTCTGGAAAGCGAAGGGTATCTGTCTCGGTGTGTGGATGGCGAAAGGTACTGCGTCATCCTTCAGGTGAATTCTCATGGGGGAGCCAGCCATTGGCTTGAGTGGAGCCGTCTTGAGGTCCTCCTTGGAAACCAGCACGTCCTTGAATTGCAGTAGGAAGAACTCCCTGGCTGCAGGTGACGTATTGGGTGGGAGGGGCAGCTCCTTGCACCTGTTGACATGTTTTATTTCCAGAATTGGCTTAGGGAAGTCTGGAGATATTATGGCCAACTCTTGACAGTGGCCATAAGACAGTAGTGGCATCTGAACACCTTTGTGGACCTGAATCCTGGCAGAACATGACTGCTTACCTAGGGTGAGGGTAGCCTGAAATGTACCCAGAGCAGGTGCCATTGTAGAACCGTCTGCGGTGAGCGTTGTAGAAGTTGACGGTGGTTGCAAGCTGCTCCTAGGGATCCCCAGAATGTCGAGGTGTCTTGTGCCGATGACTGTGACGTCCGCACCTGTGTCAGGAAGCATCTGGATACGGGATGTAACGTCGCCGTATGACAGGTGAACACAGATGGGCTGAGGTGTCTTGCTGACAGGGGAAGAAGAGGATCCCACGCGACGACAGCGCTTGTTCTTCGCCGCCTGAGACTTGCAAGTAGTATTATTCTTCTTCTGTGACTGACAGCATTTGTCATAGTGTCCAATGCGGCTACAGGAGCGGCACTGAACGTTGTTGGCAGGGCACTTCAGTGTCCTAGCCCAATGACCACGACGGCCACAGTTATTGCAGGTGCTGTCAGCGGCAGGGCATTCAGAACCATGCCGACGAGCACAATACTGGCAGGAATGACCTGGCGTCGAAGTCTGAAGTGATGCTGAAGAGTGATGCGAAGCTGAAGTCGGATGTGAAGCTGAAGTCGGATGTGAAGCTGAAGTCCGGTCACGTCCTTTGTTCTTCTTATATGCGGAGATGGCACACAGCTGGTTAGATGGAGCACGAATGGCAGAAGTCGCACTTCTGGTGGCTTCGTAAGAGCGGCAGGTGGTGACAACATCCTGCAGAGAAGAGGCAGTGTCGAGGGAGATAAGCTTCTGAATTAGCTCTTCGTCCCGCACGCCCATGAGGATAATCATCTTCAGCTGTGTTTCCTCACAAGTCGACGAGTTCCCAGGACAAACGTCAACCTCCTCAGCGATGCGTCGGAGTCGTACGTAAAAATCGGCAAACGACTCACCCTCCAGCTGCTTACAACTGAGAAGTTCTCTCCTCCGCAGAGCTTCGTTGCGGAGACCCTTGATATGCGTCTGTAAAGCATCCAAGACGTCCTTCACAGTCTTGTCTGTGTCGTGGGGAATTTGCAGGGTGTGCTCCAGGATACGTTGCGTCTCTAGGGTGAGACACATCCTCATCTGGATCAGCTGTTTCTCCCTAGGCAACCTTGATAAATCGACCATCATCGAATAATCGTCCCACCTCCGACGCCATTCACGGAATACCTGGAACGAGGCATCAGCTTGGAGTGGCGGTGGACTCTGAGCGAGTGCTTTCTGTGGGGGGGGGGGGCAAAGAAGTTGAAGAGGACCCTGCAGGTGCACCTGTGGACGAAGAGGCAGGTGTAGTAGCTGCTTGAAGGGTAACAGGTGCCAACAACTCGATAATGGCACTGAATCTGGCATTTTCTTGTTGACGTCTGTGATCCTCTTCACGTCTTCGTTCATCGTCTTCCTGTCGCCTCCTGATGTCGTCTTGTCGTCGGTTTTCTTCCAAAAACTGAATTAAATGAAGGAAGTCGACACCTGTGGCAGATTGCGGACGTGTGTAGTGGGGGCTAAGGGTGGGTGGGGCCGCTTGATCCACTTTCCGCTCCACTTGGAGTCCACTTACTGCACCGACATCCGTCTGAAGTTGGGCTTGTTGGGTATCTGAAGAAAACCCAATAAATTCCTGATCTTCCATATGGCCAGGTTTATTTCTCTCACAATTACTGTAATTAATAAGTGAGCAGAAAAGCAATCGTCTTTAAATGGAAGATATCTGCGAGCGTCTGTGATTGTGTGTGTGTGTGCGTTCGTTCGTGCGTGTACTCGAGGCAGGCTGGCGAGCGAGCGGCTGGCTGGCTGGCTCACGCCAGTGACAGTCGAGGAATGAACGGGGGAGGATGTCAAAACTTGTGCTCTCCCATAGGTCTTAAATAGGCTTCCCTCTTTTGTAAAAAGTGCAGGAACACAGGGAAACACTTTAAAGACACTAAAGGGCACACACAACACTGAAAAAGCACTTCACAACACTGCACTGTAAATCCAGGAATATCTTGTTGAGGTACAAGCCGAGAACCACTCGACAGGAGGAGTTGACAAGATGGCGGCTCCGAGAGAGATTCTGTGTCCACTCCAATTCTGAATAATGTGATGTCCCAGCTAAACACTGCGCCATGTGGGAGAGACTCAGGTGATCCTTATAATCAGGGGTGAAGGAAACACACTGATGTCAAGTTCGTAAGTTCTATTTCTGGGACAAACACACAAAAGGAGTTAAGACAGGGGAAACAGCGTCCTGTGTTGGAATCTCTCTGGGTATCTCTATCTGCGCATGCGCGTACAGCGCGCATGTGCTCAAAGTCTGAACTAACACAGTGACAAAAGGGGAGTATGATTATAACATATAATACGAGACCTGAATCAATAATGGTAAATAGTACAGTTACATATTACAGCATATTCGTCTCATATATCTACACTTCCCTGTTCTACTGACTCATCCATTTTGACCTGAAAATGCTACCTCTCGACCAAAGACAAATACGAACCACTTAACACAACTACTCTCCTGTACTATTACAACCTGAATTGATCAATGGTACAATACAACACTATGCAACACCTTAACATGGCACCAAAAATTATAACTCACATCACTTGGAGACCGAAAGTCCTATGGCATTCCATAGGTGAACCACTTAACACATGTAGGGGTATCGAGATATTAAAGTTGTCTAGCACTCAGGATGGAAGGAAACTCTAATGTGGTTTTCTTGTATAATATATAAGTTATATGATAGACAGTCTGGTGCTGGAGGTGCTGTGTGGTGAGGGGCTGCTTGGTAGAGACGTGCGGTGAGTAGCTTGTCGAAGGAGGTATGTGTGCAGGAGCTCCGTTAGAGAAGATGTTGCCTGTTGCTGGCCTCCTGGTTGAATGAAATGTTAACAGTGTGGAGCTTGCTGGAGGAGATGTTGCTTGTTCAAGAAGATTGGTCAGAATGAGAGTTGGTTAGTGAGGAAGCTCAGAGAAGGACATGCTCGCTGGCGGGAGCGAGGACCGCCAGGCAGGCGGAGGAGAGGCGAGGGTCGCCAGGCAGCGGCAGAGGAGGAGGTGTTGCTTGTTCAGGAAGATTGGTCTGACTGCATCTCAATGGAGAGACAGAGCTTATATACACCCAGCAGCGGCTATGAGTCATGGTGGAAAAACCCGAGAAGTAGCCGGTGACTAGTTCCGTTGCTAGGATACGGCGGGCAATGGAATGCGGATACGCTTGGTTGCTAGGGAAGGCGGTAACAGGTGGTGCGTGGCAGCTTGTAGGTAGTTGTAGGGGAGAAGTCCACTACACACACATCAGAGGTGAACCACTTGAGACACTTCTCAGACACAGTATGGACTCCCTTACTTCAACGCCAACAAGGTTAATCCACAACTTCTATAATTATTAATACATATTAACACTGGATAAAACACAATCACAAAACACATCAATGACACACATGACTTCAGTACTGTATAAATTTTCAAAAATTCTTCTGAAATTTCTGCACTCAATCAATGTTATTCACATGCAAGTATCCCTCAAAAATCAGATAATCCATCATTAAAATACTTGTCTATTTCTGCAACTTAAATCAAAGCTTCAGTTCCCTCGGATTTGATCAAAAATTAAAAACCATCCCACCGCTATAGCCACCATTTTATACTGCCACCAGACCCCCTCTGGACAGTATGTAGCTCGTTAGGTAGCGTGCAGAGCGGACTTGGCATTGGGTTAGGTTTTTCATTGACCAGATCGATAAGGGGAAAGAAGGGTGAAACCATAACATGTCTTAATGAATTTATTCCTTATAAAGCATAATGGTAAAAAGCATACAAATGAATTGGTCTTCCTCAGAAGAACAACGAAAATATTGGTTACCCAGCTCGGCACCAGACGTCTTACATTACTGGCGTGTCATCCACATACTTATTGCATAACAATCTGTGACCTCCTTACCTCGGTCATTCCTTCTTACACTATCCCTTAACACATCAGACTGCTCCACCTGCATGGAGTATAGCACCGTCGGTTATCATACATAGTAGCACCATCTCAACACACCTGTTACACTCCACACCTGCAGGTATAGGACTCCTTGTAATTTTTAGGTGCAGTATACATAACAGGCACCTCGTTCGCACACCGTCCTCGGTGGGTAAAGATGAGGGCTGCACCAAGAGACATACCAGTACTATTTCTACGCCTGGTATTATAGGTCGCTCCAAGTGACGACCGCGGAGTTTCTCACGGTCCTTATTTGTTACTACTCATTTGGGGTGGTGTGCTGGGAATCCACAGGTTCACAGTGGATTGGCATAGCTGGGAGTCGTCACCACCTGGTGGGACGCTCACAGGGATAATGGCTGCCGCGCAGCAAGGCACTCCGACCGCATGGGACCTGAGGTGACGGTAAAACGGAGGGTACTGAGAAATAATGCCTGACGGGCGGTTATCACACACCCTAACACGTTACTATTACACTTATACATCAGGCAAAGCTTTAAACTGTAATAACTTCTATATAAGCCTTTTTTACAGGGCAGGATATAGCCCGATAGAACACTGACCTGAGGTGACGGTAGAACGGAGGGTACTGAGGGCAGTGCCCCGCCGCTCATCACTGCATAGGCCTACAGTTTCCAATCTTTAATTTTTACTTTTATTTCTTACGGTTCTCACCTGAACACTTTCCGGTATATTGTCACTCATGTCTTATAAACACATATTTTAATCCTAAATTACACACTAAGGTAAGGTTCTGGTTGTTATATATATATATATATATATATATATATATATATATATATATATATATATATATATATATATATATGTTTATATGCTGCCTTTATTGAATACTGTATATATATTATATATTATATTACTTCTTACCAAAGTCAGAAAGTGTTTAGGCTTGTGTAAACACGAAATGTGTTAGGCACGTTGTAACCAACAGCAGAGAATAAACGCCCAGCCAGACCGACCATGTGCTTGTCATTCTCCCATTAAATAACGCAAGATACTACACTGGCAACGAGGATGGGATTCACAAAGTGTTGGTGAAGTCCTTGAAGAGAGGATAGTGACCACTGAAGGGAAGGCTATTCTGAACCTGGAGAATTTAAGTGAAGAGAGCAACCATGGCTGGCGTCAGTGAATACATCGGACGATTGGGGGAGTATGATGCAGACAAGGAAGATTTCACATCATATTGTGAGAGAATGGACTTCTTCTTTCTGGCAAATGAATTAATGGACGACGGTGGTGATGCTCAGAAGAAGAAAGCCCTTCAAGAGAAAAGGAAAGCAATCTTTTTGACAGAGGTAGGAGTTAATGTTTATTCTACTCTGGTCAATCTGCTTACTCCAGACAAACCCAAGGACTCCTCACTGATTCAGATTACCAAGATTCTGAAGCAACATTTTGATCTGCTCCACTTGAGATCGCTGAAAGTTACAGATTTGGCATCAGAGATAAAGGTAAAGATGAATCAGTAAGTAATTATATAGTAGCTTTGAAGTAGTTATCCATTCACTGTAACTTTGGACAGTTCTTGAACCGAGCTCTATGAGACAGGTTTGTAATAGGCCTGAATTATGAAAAAATACAGGATAAGTTAATGAACACCACTAACTTAACTTTTGAAAGTGCATGTCAGATAGCTACAAGCATGGAATTGGCCGAGAAAAACACCAGAGAATTTGTTCCCAATGCTGGTAGTGAAACAGTTAGCAGTAGTGGCTCAGTGTGTAAAGTAACTGTAGCTAAAAGGAATAAGTATACCACAAAACAAGGAACACATGCAGATTTAAAATGTAAGAG
This sequence comes from Homarus gammarus, assembly GCA_958450375.1. NCBI lineage: Eukaryota > Metazoa > Arthropoda > Malacostraca > Decapoda > Nephropidae > Homarus > Homarus gammarus. The sequence goes on from CAUDMG010000052.1 coordinate 8,859, forward strand.
GTGCCAAGGGAAACATTAAAGCTTTCAGTGTAAGTTCAAGAATTCAAAATGTTACAATTGTCAACGTATTGGACATATTGCTCCTGCCTGTAGAAGTGATAAAGGTAGAGTATATGCCGTTGAAGGTGGAGAGAAGGAAATGAAAAGCAGTATTCATGAGAGTGTTAGTAATTTTGGATCTGATAATGATGAGAGTGCCCATGTGTTTACTATTTACACCAGTCGTGAAGAGAAAGTTAAACATAGGTATAATGTGGACTTGTGTATTAATGACACACCTGTAACCATGGAAATGGATACTGCAACTGATTTCTCCATAATGAGTAAAGATATGTATGAGAAACTATTTGCCCATGTGCCTTTACGTAGAAGACTCGGGTGTCAAGTTGAGAACTTATACTGTCATGGTCACGTTGACTGCTGATCTATTTAACTAATGATTCTTATTAAACTCCACGCCCGCAAAACATGAGTGAGTTAGCCACCCGTGAGAAGACATGTTTTTTCCCCATAGATGCTGCACTTGTGTTCCCTCCCAGAGTCCCGCCTTTGTGGAAACAGTTGTCAATGCGTTGTTGTTCCACTTTTTCCTGGGAAGCTCAATCTTGAATTAGTCTGTGTCAACTGAGGGTCATCTTTGAATGAGTAACAGTTAGTTTGTTTGTAATTATTGTCATTGCGTGAGTAGCGATCACTGGCAACTCAGGGGTATAAACACCCCAAGATGAGCCAGGGAGAGTGCTCCTTGATGCTGCTTCAATGTTTCTCCAGGTATGTTTTTGTGTAGCCATTCAGTTAATTCAGTCAATTGTAGTGAATATCAGTGTTCACCAGTGTTCATTATTTAACAGTTGAATTGTCATTCACCCAGTGTAGAAGTAATACAACGTAAATACGTCTGTCGTCTAGACAAGAGAGTTGGTTCTGTTGTTATGTTCCCTGACGCTGCTTCAATGTTTCTCCAGATCCCATTGTGATTCTTGCAACCATTCAACAACGGCCTCGGATGTAGTAGATGACCAACAGGGATCATATACGAAACGATGGCACAGATGCGGCCTGATTAATGTGCCCCACGGCTTCGTTGGGCCAGACCCCAGACCCTCCATGTGTCTGGCTACCCCACAATAACAACAGTCGTGAGCCCTAGTGTTCTACCCTGGGTTACTCCTTGGAAGTGTATGTCCACAGAGAGGGTTGTGACATGTATGTTAGTGGATCCCTGTATATGCTAGTTTAATTATTAACGAGTATGTTGAGTAAGTACTGAGTCCTAAATAAGCCCAGGAGTTGAGCCTGGTAGTTATATGATTAATACAATATCTTTCCCCATTGATTGCATATTAATAAACTTGTTTTTAGAGTACTTTAGGTGTATTCCTTCTCCCACAGTATTTTACCTTTATTTCCATCCAAGTGACTTGATACCAGAATTACCATACCCATGTGCCTAGACCCTTGACCATGCTACCAAAAGAATGTCCATGCTACCAAAAGAATAGGTGACAGAACTGAGTAAGAGTAAGACTAAGAGAAGTAAGTAAGATGAGGGTGGTGTAGATACAGAGAGGGAACCCGTGCCCTCACAATACTGGAGAGATTTTGAACACAGAAGGTAAATTAGAGTGTGAGGTAAAGTACAAAAATCAGAATTTAAAGTTGCCATTAATTATAGCTAGTTATGTGAATAGACCAACTTTGTTAGGTAAGAACTGGTTGTGTGAACTTGAGATGGACTGGAAGGAGATATTTAGTGTTAGAATGTGTAACAGTATTCCAGGTCTTGAGAAGTTGCTTGAAAAATACAAGATTTTATTTGTAAAGGGACAGGATGGTATAAAGGGTTATGAAGCTCATATCACCTGTAGAAGAAAAAGTAGGAGCCATAGTAAATTTACCTGCTCCAAAAAATGTCAGTGAATTGAAAGCTTTCCTAGGTATGATACAGTATTATTCAAGGTTCTTGAGTGGACTTTCATCAGTTTAAGCCCCTCTGCATGAACTATTAAAGAAAGGGATACCATGGAAATGGAACAGTGCAACTCAGAAGTCATTTGAAGATTGTAAAGCTGCTCTGTCTGGTACTGATGTTTTGGTCCACTATGATACCAGTAGATCACTAAAGCTTGCTTGTGATGCATCGGGCTATGGATTAGGTGCTGTCATAAGTCACATAATGGATAACGGTGAAGAAAGACCCATTGCATATGCCTCGAGAACTCTTACCCAAAGAGAGAAAAATTATGCACAAATAGAAAAAGAGGCTTTGTCTATCATATTTGGAGTAAAGAAATTTCACCAGTATCTACATGGGAGGAATTTTGTTTTAATAACTGATCACAAGCCTCTCTTGGCAATTTTGGGTCCTAAATCACCTGTTCCTACACTTGCTGCAGCAAGAATGCAGAGATGGGCTTTGATATTGTCGGCATATGACTATGAGATACAGTACAGACGTTCAGATGATCATTCCAATGCAGATGCTTTGTCAAGGTTGCCATGTAGTGAATCATATGATGGAGTAGAGCCTAAGGTTTATGCTGTAACCATGATAGCAGAAGATTTTCCAGTCACCTCCGGAATGATTGCTCATGAAACTAGGAAAGATGTTGTATTAGGAAGAGTCCTGGAGTATACACTAAATGGATGGCCAGAGATTTGTCCATCCTTAGACTTTCAACGGTATCATTTAAGGAGATGTCAATTATAATCAGCATGTAGCAATGTTTTAGAGACGTTTCAAGGTTATTTTTTTTACCTGGATGGAAAAAGCAATCCCCAAAAACATCTTACCTTACTCAATCGGACTGCCGAGAAAAAATTCAAATAACCAGAGGCCAAAACCTTGCTTTGAGAAATTCCCGGGTAAATCCTGAACATTAGCCTTGTGTGTGTGTGTGTGTGTGTGTGTGTGTCCAAGAATAATAAGTCGTGTTTGGTGGAGGTGCAAGCGCGGACGAGGACATGCCGGAGCGATGGTGTGGGCGTAGCAACAAGTCTTGTGTCACTTGACAAGCCATCCCTCTTAACACAGAGGACTTTGACCAAAACAACAGCGGGAGCACTTGTGGCTACACCCCCACACAAATCCTTTACATAAACCTAATCAATTGGAGTCTTCACGTTCGTCTTCTCTCCCAACGCCTCCACCTACCATACATCAACTTGCATCCACCACCACCCTAAACCCATCGTCCACCACTGTCTACATCCATCTTTCTACTCACACATCGTTCACCTCTACCAGCACGTATACCCACCCCCCCTACACCCACCTATCCATCTACATAATGTCCACCACCTAAACCCGCCTCCAATCACCACTCACTTCCACACAGCGCCGACCTACACCCACACCCATCATTGCTATTCAAACTGCCACTGAAGGTTATGAGAGGAGAACATACAGTACATATACAGATACACGGGCATATATAAGTTAATTCCATTGATAGAAGCATAGATAAATCGATAGGTATATATTTAACTAATTATTTATCCATCCATTAATACCTATATAGTTCTTATGAGCTCTTTTTCATTTGTTTCGCCCCAGGAGTGCAGCAGTTATGGGGCAGTTCATGAGACACCCGTCCTGGGAGAAACAACCACACTAGCACGGAGGCCAACAGGATGTGGTCGATACGCGTTACTAGTTTCTTGCAGTTTCCTCATTTTTAAAAACCAATTATAACTTGTTTACACTCTGGTGAGTCTGCCTGTGTGCAATACATTACTCAGAGTGTCTCCGTGACGTGAGCATCCGGTGTTTGGTTTTGAGGTTAGTTTACGAGAATCTAGGAATGTTCACCACCACCAACCAAAACCATCACCACCATCATCAACTAACACCGCCGTCACCACCACCACCAACCCAAACCACCAACTATCACTCGCAAGCACTGTTATCAGCACCATCACCAACAACACCACCAACACAGCCATCACCGACCAACATCGCCACCACCACCACCAACACCGTCATTACCACCACCAAACACCGTCACCACCACCACCAACACCGACACCATCACCACCAACCAAAACCATCACCACCCAACGCCGTCACCATAACCATCAACCAAAACCATCACCGCCGCTCAAGACCGTCACCACCACCACCAAACACCGTCACCGTCACCACCAACCAACACCGTCACCACCACCACCCAACAATGCCACCACCACCACCAACACCGTCACCACCAACCAACACCAGCACCACCACCCAACACCGTAGCCACCACCACCACCACCCAACACCGTCATCATCACTTAACATCTATCACCACTACCCAACACCATCACCACCACTCAACACCAACACCATCACCACCACCCAACACCATCACCACCACCACCACTAAACACCATCACCACTACCCAACACCGTCACCACCACCAGCCAACACCTTCACCGCCATTCAATACCGTCACCACAACCACTACTCAACACCATTACCACCACCACCTAACACCGTCACCACCATCAACCATCACCAGCACCACCAACCAACACCATTGCCACCACTCAACACCGTCACCATCACCCAAATCCGTCACCACCACCACCCAACACCGTCACCACCAACACCATCACCCAACACTCTCATCACCACCCAACACTGTCACCACCAACACCCAACACCTTCACCACCACCCAACACCGTCACAGCCACCACCAAACAACACCATCACCACAACCAACCAACACCGTCACCACCAATACCATCATCACCCAGCACTATCACCACTACCATCACCTTTCACCACCACCCAAAACCATCACCACCACAACCCAATAACGTGACCACGACCACCCCCACCACCCAACACCGTCACCACCACCAACCAACACCATCACCATAACTCAACACGGTCACCACTACCACGACCCAACACCATTACATCCACCATCACCAACCAACACCGTTACTTATAGTACTACTACTACTACTACTACTACTACTACTTTGCTGTCACTCGCAATCGAGTATGACGATCATCCAGCTATGGTAAAATGATATGAGTTATTAAGGATGTCACCTTCATTGGTGAGCTCTGAGGTAACTCGAGAGGCCGTTATAGGATCATCACGACCGTCCACAGATGTTGCACTTGTGGAGGACTACATCTAGTGTAGGATGGGTAGCGGGAGCGTCTTTCCGGTGCTGGCGCTTGTCTGCCTAGGTATGCAGTCGGACTAACTCGAAAGTATTGACACCTTCTCGCGCGGTGCTCCCCCAAGCGTTACGGTATGGAGTGATCGTCTCCCAGGTGAGCGGGTCGATTTAGCACTTTTTCAGGTTTGTTTTAAGACTATCCTTCTACTTTCTCCGCTGTCCGCCAGCGTTACGTTTACTATTCTTTAGGAAACTGGAAAATAGCTGCTTTAGCAGTCTACTGTCGTCCATGCGGATAACATGGCCGGTCCACTGTAGTTGTTCATGGATAATGGTAGCCTCTATTCTCCTACAGTTGGTGTCAGCGACAATGCGTAGACTAAGTTGGTGAAAGTTTTCAAATGCCTTGTGGTGCCTCCTGTTTGTGACCCACTGCTCGATAACGTGCAACTTTGTAGATAATTTTGCTCCCTACAGCTGAAGACACAAGTATGGAGTCTGCCAAAGGCTTGAGATGCACATCTGATCCAATGTTGAATCTCTTCATTGATGTCTGCTGTGAGGGACAGGTGGGAGCCAAGGTGCTGAAAGTGGGTAACATTAGAGAGAGTAGTACCATTAAGCTGGATGGATGGATGGGTAAGGTGTGGTTGAACCATGGGCAGGCTGAAATAGAATCCGAGTCATACGTGCATTCACCTCAAGGCCGACGTGTGAGTATGCATCTGGATAGGTGTTCAGGATCTCCTGTTGGTCGTATTCAGTGTGAGCGACGAGGGTGATATCGTCTGCGTACTGAATTTCAGTGCTGGAAGCGGCCGACACCTTTCTTCCTGACTGGAGTGGTCTTATGTTGAAAAGTCCCTTCATCCGGTGCTGGATGTCCACCCCACCGGATAAATTGGCACTGGCACGAGTAAGGAAGGCAGCCTAGAAAATGAAAAACAGAGTTGGCGCCAGTACACATCCTTGTTTTACCCCTGTTTGGATGGGGAAGAACTCAGACTGGGTGCCAACGTGAAGTTGTCTCTCAATGACAATGAATTTTGGTGGGCAGCAAAACGACTGAGGGTCCGCCAGAGGGCTTCCCTGTTGACCGAGTCGAAGGGCTTAGTAAGGTCAATGAAGTCCATGTACAAGTCACGACGCTGTTCTCTGCACTTTCCCTGTATCTAGCGGGCAGGAAAGATCATGTCAGTAGTGCCATGTGCTGGTCTAAGGACACATTGAGATTCTGAGAAGAAATTTTCCGCTTCAGGGAGAAGTCTGTTTCGGAGGACTCGAGCCTCTTCTGGAGGCTTGTTGCCTTCGCCGTTTTGGAGCGACGTGAAGGGAGAGTTTGGTTCTGACAAGCCGATGATCTGTGCCACAGTGGTCTGAACCACGCATGGCTCAGGTGATGAGGACATCTTGGTGATCTCTTTCTCTGATCTTTGACAATGGTGTAGTCAATGAGATGCCAATGTTTGGATCGTGGGTATTGCCAAGAACCCTTGAACTTGTCGGCCTGCCTAAACAAGGTGTTAGTGATAGTGAGGTTGTGTTCAGCACACTTGCTGAGGAGGTGTAGGCCGTTGGGATTACACTTGCCTACTCCGTTTCTCCCTATGATTCCCTGCCAAATGACAGCATCTCTGCCAACCCTGGCATTGAAGTCACCTAGGAGCACAACCTTATCTTTTCTGGGGATAGAGGTTAGCAATCTGTCAAGGTCGGCGCAAAAGGCCTCCTTGACGACATCCTCTGTATCCAGTGTTGGGGGCGTATGCAGTGATGAAGAAAGCATGACGTGAGTCATTAAGCGGGACTCGGAGCTCGTTGATCCCATGAGACATTTCAGTTAGCCTGTGTAGGATGGATTGGCGAATGACAAAGCCAACTCCATAAATGTGGCTCCTCTCTGCAGCAGGCTTACTCTACCAGAAGAAGGTATAGCTGGGCCCCCATTCTGTGAGTCGACCCTCGTTTGGGAGCCGGGACTCACTAATGGCTGCTATGTCAATATTATAACTAGAAGCTCTTTTTCCACAAGGACAGTTCTTCTTTCAGGATGCCCATTTGTGCCAGTATCCAGAAGGGTCCTGATATCCCATACAGCGACCATACACGGTTGTATAGTTTGTTTTTGCTTTGATCTGTGATTATGATTATGTTTTCGACCGCATGAAGATGACCTTAATGGGTGCAGTTGCTCGGTCAGGTTGTTTTTCTAGGCAGGCTATGTTTAGGGCACCTTTTCTCGCCCCTCCTAATGTGGGGTGAGCAGAATGGCTCCTGGAAAGGCCTGCTCAGTCGCACAGACAGGACCTGATTGCACTGCTGCCTAGATCCCAGTGCATAAACGACCATCTAATCTATGCCATCCATGTTCAGAGTTGTGATTAGAGACTCCCGGCAGTCATCTCTGCCCAGGCTGCAACCACATATCTTGGCTCTCCCTTTTCCTGATCCAGTGATGCAGGTAGTTGCAACGACTGGGAAGAGGGAGAGTTGCAATGGGCTGCCGATAGCCCAGTTTTTTGGCTTAGTAGCCTGTGCATCATGCATTGCCTTCATCTGCCGGTATAGTTAGTGGGTTCCCATGTTGGTCACCTCTTCCGCCTACACCGCCGTTGGAGTCTTACTGGAGCTCTGTAAGCATGACTGCCTGATGCGAGGCAGCAGAGCAGTGGTTGGAAAGGGCCAGGACGTGTTCAAATGCCAGTCAACCTATGCGCCGTCCCTCTGGGGCCCACTGCTGTTCCGAGATCCCCTGCTGGTCTATCAACTATCCAGTGCGAACCCAAATTATTTCACTGAAGTATTCTTATGACCCCGATCTTGCAGGAAGGATGCCAGTTCACTGAGAAGGAGGAAAACCCTTTCCAAGGTTTTTCCCCGTGACAGCCACCTGACAGCAGTATGCATCAGCAGTGTGTGGTGATTACAATTTTCAGCAATGCACAACTGTTTGAACATGCGGGAATTCAGGTCCTTAGCCTTCACGTAATTGACAGTTGCAATGACTACCTGCTTCACATCAGAGAAGCTCTGAAACATGTCTTTTGATGCCAGACTCTGGCGATGGATGATGCAGTGGTTTGTTTTAATGTGAGGATGTTTTCTTGATAAAATTCCACGCAATCCAATGTTCTTGCTCATCATTTATGGGGCACCATCCATGCTGCATTCAGTTACCTTACTCCATTCCGAAGATCAGAAGCTGCGACTGTGGTGTAATATCAGTTGACTCGTCCACTGCGAGGGCTGTCCATGGGGAATTTCTGAAGTCTTCCAAAATTTGTTCTTTCAGGTCTGCTGCAAGGCACTGTAGGCGTCTTGTCATTGTGTTATTACTCAGCGTAGCATCATCAACAGCTTCAGTTATCTTTTTGGCAAATGGTTCACCCTCAAATACTTCGCAAAAGTTCCTTAAAGTTGGCTTTATGATAGCCTCACCCTCCGTGAAAAGACGTTTTTGCTGAGCAATGAAAAAAGCTGTCTTATATGAGAACATTTCCATCCTTTCCTTGTGAGATAGTGCTCTGCTTAAAATTAACTGAGACTTAGTCAGATTTTTATGACGATGATGAAAAATTCCTTTGCGAGCCTCTTCTGAAAGTACAGCAACATTTGTGTGAGTTTCCATGTGTCTCTGTAGTTTGTTCGGCTTCAAAGATTCCTCAGCAAGTTCTTTAGAACACATAACACAAATCCCTTTACCACTGACGTCAGCTACACCATACTTGTCGAGGAATGATGGATTGATAGAGCGTTACCGTTTCTTGGTGGCTGGCTCCGATGATGTCTTCAAATACCTATCCATAATGCCTGGAAAATATATTGCATATAGTACTAAAAATATTTCAATTTTACAAACACAAGATAAAATACAGTGTGCTTATTACAGGCAAATAATGGGTAATACGCATACAAATTAAAATACACGACAAAGTGAATGCATACACAATACCATGACATAATTAAATTTGCTTAATAAATCAAGTAGCGCTGAGTTGGCCTTCATCTCATATTGCAAATTAATTTTAGTGTCACAAAGCAGGCCGTGGTCAGTCAGTTTGTCAGACTCAGTGCAGGTCCACTGGCATAGCACTTACCTACTGATAGTAAGGATTGTCCTTACTAAGGATTAAACTGGTGAGGCTGAAGATAATCCACAAGCGTCGGCAAGAGCAAAGGTTGCCACCTGTTTCCTGGCCTGGGTCGGTGACCGTATCAGGCCAGGTACCTATAGGTCGCAACCTTTGATCTTGCGGCATCATGCCGATGCTTGGCAAGTGTAGGCAAGATCAAATCATCATATGTTGCGACCTGTCACCTGGCCTGACAGTCACCGACCGGCTCCACCCTTTACTGGGGGTGGAGGTGGGCGGGGTACTGCACAGCTCAACTGTTCTAGGATAGTGGTGGGAGAGTGGGAGGGACTGGTCAGTTACTCTACCCATCCTCTCCCCATGTGACCTGAGCTGGCAAACTCAAAGGACCCCAGCGACCCCAGCGACCCCACGACCTCTTTGCGACCCTACCTGATGAGCCTTCCGCGCGACCCCAGGCTTGGGAACCCCCGGTTTAGAGGCTGTGTACCAACAGAAGACTTACGAAAGGTTGCTTATATGATCACTACGAGGGCTAGCCAGCCACAGTAGCCGAAAGCGAGAGGAAAGTAGTGATTGCACCTTAAGACTAACATTATGCTGCCATACTAGACGCATTACACCATCCTGTTCACACACATACACACACACACACACACACACACACACACACACACACACACACACACCGTCAACACCACCACCAACACCACCACCAACACCACCACAAAACACCGCCACCACCAACCAATACTGTCACCATCCACCAGTAACCAAAACCATCGCCACCACTACCAACCAAAACCGTCGCCACCACCACCAACCACCAACACAGTCACCACCACCAAAGACACCATCACCGCCACTATCAACCAAAACCACCTCTTATACTTTTTATACCTTAACTTGTATCGTACTTATTCTGGTGTTCATAAATTTATTCAGACTGGTGCTGGAGGGGAAACATTTTTGGTCTCCTGCCAATACTGTTATACACTTACACACTTTTACACACTTTTTTCTTTTTTTCTTTTTTTCTTTTTAGTTGATTGAAGTGGGGAAATCATTGAAGGCATGGTGAAACTCATCCAAGTTAACACAAACCATGGCCAGGTGTCTCGAGTGGCCGGCGTTCTGTTTTGTTTTTGTTTTCTAGTCGAAATCGGAGTTTTAGAAGATTTTTTGGGGAGGGAAGGGGAGGGGATTCTTTTGGCTTGTCTAGAGACTTCAGTAACCCTTCTTGGTATAATATGGTGATGTAGTGCAGCAACTCGTTCTTACTTCTGCCATTCTCAAGGGTGATAAGGATCGTCTTCCCAATTCCATCTCTGCCATGTTCTTCCATTGTCTGTTTCCTCCATACTCAGCTTCACTTTCGGCATTTTTGTCTTAATCTCTTTCTCCCTTAACTTCGTTCTTTTCTGACCTCCTTCATCTCCTCCCTCTGTTTAACTTACTTCAGAACTCTATTAATCGCCTTCCATCCACTCGTCGCACCACATAATAATATTATTTTGGTCTTGCCTCTCTCTTTCATATTAGGTTTCCATGTCATTTTTTGTGTTGCTTCAACGTCTTAATTTCTCAATCTGTTCTTAAGTGACTCATCCTCCTTCCTTGTATTTCTTCCGCACTGCTTATACATCCACCCTCCATTTAACGACGCCGCCGAAACTTCACCTTCCTTGATATCCTTTGGTCACACAAAACTCTTCCAATCTTCCATCGTGTTGCCCATACGGCCATCTCTCTACCCGTCACTTCCCGTCACAAGTTCCCTTTCTCTTCAACGTCGAACTCGGGAACTTAAACCAGTCCATTTCCTCCAGATCCTCATTTATCCTGTCCAAAAACCCCCGACCCTACTTTCTCCTGTTCTACCATACACTGTAACCCATTATCTTACACAAGTCACTTTTGAACTATTGACTCGCCTGCCACAGCAACACACTTCTCTTCTGTACCTCCTTAGCTCTACCGTTCTTGTAAGATCAACCACAACATCTAATCTCTGAGGTTCTCACTCAGTATATTCATCATCCTCTTAGCTTTGTTGATCTTTTTTGTTTCATACTTTACACCATATAAAAATCCAAAGAGACCTACAATGTTCACTAGAGGTGCAGAGTGTTCTTAAAAATTTTCAATCATTTTTTAGAAATATTTCGTCATGGATGGATGGACCTTTCTCTAGAGTCCTCGTTGGATCGAATGATGAAGCTGGGATAATAACTTATTGATCAATATACCCATTGTACATTACGCATTACATTAAATAGAAACACGGTAGTTCACGTGTTGATGATTCTTTAACCCTTGCAAGTTATATTAGGGCCCTGAAGCCTCCCGATTTTTAACATAAATGGTAATGTAAGTTTTGATTTATTTCTCCGGATCACTATTTATTTATAAAAGTAATTATAATTTAACAAACGCATCTGTTACAGCAGTAAGAGCGAGTGAATAACAGATAATGAAGAGAAATTCTACGTGTGTGCTGGCAAGAGTGAAAACAAATTACTCTTCTGTCCTTTATATTATCCTCCAGTCTATGTTAGCTTCGGAAACTCTTGTATACAAACACTAATATAACGTCACTAAGGTATTGCCTACTTCGATGGTTAAGTTACTGATAACATTCCGAAAACGACCACATCTCTAGGTAATGGTACTCTATCTATCCCAACTGCTAGAGAGACAATCTGTCTAGTTAAGGGTAAGTCAAGCATAGTTTCGATGCTATTATTCCCTCCATACTTGTGTCCATCTTAATCTACCTTAGGGGATGAATTTACTAAATCAGGGTATTCCCCCCTCATCATATAAAAAAGCGTCTACGTACCCAACAACCCGTGACCACCTTGTATAACACCCCCCCCCCCCCATCCACCCTCTATTCCCTTTCCACCAATCCTTTGCCCCACTCGTTACTCTCTTCCATTAATCCTCTACTTCTAACGTTGCCTCTCACAAATGACCCGCGACCACTTCTTACCCTCAACCCCCTCGTCTGGTTCACTATACAAGTATATCTGGCATTTAATGATTCACCGTAGGCGTGTGAGACTGTTAGGGGAGGGAGAGAGGGGGGGAGGGTTGGGGAGTAAAATTAGGTTTCCAATTGTGCAGTAACACTATAGTTCCATGACTAAAATTTTCATATATCATTCAATAAAAATATGATAATAAGAGCAGATTATATAACCAACAGTATACTTATTCTTATGTTTTCTTAATACAAATCCTAGTATGAAATATAATTAAATATTCTTTGTTTACTGTATGTTGCAACAATGCAAGCGCGAGTCCTTCTGTTCAAGGTTGACTCGTTCAAGTTATACAGTATATAAATGGACGACGCCTCACCTGTCTATCTGCGAACACTGAACAGTACCCTCGACAATACAACCTCTTGAAAACAGGATGAAAATCGTAAGTATTACTTCTCTTAATGTCTTCTTGATCATCTTTCTCAAAAGTTTATATTGTATCATCCGTTTTCAGTAATACGTTTGTCGTTTAATTCTTTTTATCAATTCAGATAACAGTAAGGGTGGGGATATAAACACAAGTATTGAGATTTAAGCGTACAGGAGCAAAATTTGTAAAATAAGAACAGTAGACATATTTTATTCATGGTCTTTGTACATAACTGTGTAACATCACGTACAAATAAAAACGACAGTACATGTACAATCATTTTGAAACCGTAACAATACACAAACGCATAACAGGCTCACAACAATGTTATGCCCCCAAATCTTATATAATAAGCAACATATATTAAAATATATATTTCATTATTCACCGCAGTTCCTATACCATAATGTGTGGTCACTGCCAACATAATTTGTTAGCTCAGGAAAATATGTAATTTATCTCTAAATCAGTTAATATTCATAATAAACTATAGTCTATTGTTTTAGAGTAGTCTCAAAGCTTACTTAACGTTATATGTCAGGATGTACAGGTAAGTCAGACCAGTTGGACAGATTTGCACACTAATAAGGTAACAACCTTAGACAAATTTATGATATTCAAGAAAATCAAGGTTATGGTCACAGCTAATAGCGTCTGTGTATAACATTGAAATAGGCCAGCAGCAACGTGCAAAATTGTCTTTACAAGGTTTACTGTTGTGATAAAATGATCATGTGATGTCTTATACATCATATATCTATTTCTACGACAATTCACTTTTGGTATTTGATAGTGGAGGCCTGACATAGGCCTGACAGCGAGTTAGAGGCAGTGCGGGTACAGCACGTTGTATACTAAGCCTTCAGTACGCGAGGAAGTTGGCACTACTCTCGATTGCCCTCACTTCCCCATTTGTAAAGTTAGATTCCATTTCAAAACTAAGTCATCTTTGGGTGGCCCGGCCGCGAGCCAGTAACCCATACAGCAGGAGGAAAACACTGCATCCACACAAATGTTGCTATTTCCAGTGCTTAGGCAGGATAATTTTAATTTGATTTTGAGTTTCAGATAATTTTTTTCTTAATCGCAATTTAGTATAGATTACCCCTATTCATGTTTTATTGTATTCCAGTTTTATTTGATGATGGCCATCCTCGTGGCCATGAGCGGCCTAATGGTGGGGTCAGCTCGAGCTATGCCTGACCCGTACGCCCTGGCTCATCCTGTTGCTCTTCCCCTGGCTGACCCTCTCGCTGACCCCCTGGCTGACCCCGGGAGAAGACACCGTGGACGTTGACGTGGACACCACCACCACCACCACCACCATCACCCTTCTCACCACTAAGGTTAAGGACCAAGTCTATGATTACAGGAAGCTTCAGTAGGACGCCCAACGCTCATCAACAAGATACAACTCTGAACATTCTTAGAATCATCTTTATGTTAATGTCTTCTTGTATTTGCCAATTATTCTCATCTTATTTCATTCTCTCTCCGTCTCTTCTCTATTAATTTCTCTATCTCTCTTACAGAAATTGTAAATTTTCAAGTTCCTGGAGCCACTTTATCCCCTGTAATAGGAAAATTTTATAAAGTAAATTTTGATAATTCGGGTCCACTGATTGTCTTCACATCTTTGGTTATATCCGTTTGACTCTTCAACAATTTAGCCAAGAAACAGTGGTTCTTCAGGTTGCTCGGTAAACATCATGGATTGTGTAAATGATGGTGAAATATACACTGCAATATAACCTGTATTATTATATTCATTTAACACTAAAATGTTATAATATTCAGTTGAAAGACTTACAGTACCCGGGGTCAAGATCCTGAAAGGTTCTGGGCATCATTATTCCTTATAACTGAGGAAATGGAATGTAACTCTCTCCAAAAAGTTTCTACAGTAATACTTTACGATTTTGTATGGGGATAATATGTGAAAACGCTCAAATGATTTTTACAACCCTATCGAAACAACAAGGAATCACGGGTTTCATTTTGAAATTCATAAAACTGCTACTTGAAGATAGCTTTTGAAGCATTTACCAAACTGTTTAACTTAGGCTAAGACAAACTAACATTCGAATATAACCATTACACTCTATCTTAGCAATAAACGTTCACCGAGCACCATACAGAAACAAGATTGGAGTGCAAAATCTATGATAACGGTTTTCTCTACCTTATGTACTGTATGTCTAGTCCTAAGCTGAAGTTTGTCAAGTTGGACCCTGATGTTATTTTGTTTCTATTTCTTTCATGTTAGTTATGTATTTCGCCTTCAGTTTGAGAGTTAAGAACATTCGTGCGTCTTCAGTTACTCGGGAAATTTATCATAAGATCATTGAGAATTCTGTAGAGTGGGACAATATAAGTCTTAGAGTTTGGAAGTTTCTGTTCCCTTTGTTGCTGAACACTGCAATACATGATAATAGACATAACAACATACAGTACAGGTATCTACATCACCACTATATCAATCGCCAGCATAATATCTTCCACAACCGACATCACAGCAACCACCACCATCGCCTCAACATCCATAACCACTACAACCGCCAAAACAGCAACCATCATCACAATAGCCATCACACTAACTACCACCATCATTAGAACCACTACCACTACAACCCCCAACAACTAAGAGCATCATCCCAAAACACCACAGTAACCACAACTACCAAAAGCAACAATCACCACCACAACAATCACGATGATGGTAAAACACTGGCAGTTCATCCTCACTTTCTCAGGGTGTAACAACGTCTCTTCATATACACACTAAGGGGACGAAACTGTTCTAACATAATTCATGAAGGTTAAAACGCAGGACATCCACAGCTATTTGAAAGTATCCGGTGCATGTAACAAGGATGCAGTGGCTGGGACGGACGTGACTCTAGATGCTCTTATAATCAAGGTGACAAATCACAAAAAGTACAAAAAAAAAGTATCTATGGATTTTAGAATAACGCATGAACTAATAAGCTCCAGCTGTATGCAGTGTTCGGGCAGGATGATGGCGGCTGATGACAACAGCAGCAATCAAGGGGTGACGATGGACCAAGCATTGACTCCAACCACAGCACGGACGAGAAGCAACGTGATGAATGCAACACTTAACCTACACCCACCACACACCACTTCATTCACTCAAGTCCTCCCTTGGTCTAGGATTAAGGAGATTCAATATTTTATTTTTTTTTTACTTTGGGCAGTTAAGACGTATGGAACGAGGCCGTGACGATACGGACCATGCAGAGCCACACTTTAAACCCTGGCCAGCAGAACCACACAGGGGATGTGCTGCGAATGCGTGGGACAGGGCAGACCGGTGCTTGTACAGTTCCGGTACCGAGATCGGGTACCCGGATGCTGGTCCTGCCCCACACGTTGTCCAGAATGATGGCACCCACCCCAGTGTGACCGGCTACTCCCGACCGGATTGGCAGAAAATCATCCTCTTCACGTAAAGGAAACTCAGATGGAACAGAAAAAACCATCTAGAATATGACGGAAAGTGATGTTGTACAAAGGAAACTCGGTTGGAACTGAAGAAAAAAAACATCTGGAATATGATAGTAACTGATGCAAGAGGAAATTTGCATTATAAGCCAGGAGGAAGTGAGAAATGTCAAAAAGGTGTGAAGACACAACCTACAAGATGGGTATTAAAGAAAGAAAAACGTACAATGTGAAGCCAGAAGACATACAGTAAGACGTGCTGGGCCGACATCAGAAGAAAGTCGATGATGAAGAGGTGAATCATCGGAAGCACCAACCTACCACAGGTCACTGACCCACATCGGGGTCTGGGGGGTAGAAAATGTAATAATAATAATAATAATAATAATAATAATAATAATAATAATAATAATAATAATATTAATAATAATAATAATAATAATAATAATAATAATAATAATAATAACAATAATAATAATGATAATAATAATAATAATAATAATAATGATAATAACAATAATAATAACAATAATAATAATAATAATAATAATAATAATAATAATAATAATAATAATAATAATAATAACAATAGTAATAATAATAATAATAATAATAATAATAATAATAATAATAATAATAATAATAATATTAATAATAATAATAAAATTAATAATAATAATAATAAATACAAAAATTAAAAAAAGATCAAAAGTGAGAAACATTATACCCCTGTTTGTAGGTTGTGTTGTCAATAGTAAGAGAAAAAATTGAGACCCTGCAATCGTAAATTGTTTGTGAAAAAAACACACACCATTACATGCGAAAGAAGGCGCATTTTTTTTTTTTAAGTTACTCATTGTTGCTTCTGATAACATTTATTACAGAGATTTTTTTTTCATTTAAGAAAGATTAGTATTTTTTTTCTATGATTTCATTTGATCAGTGTTTTGTACTACCTAATGCAATGTTGCAGCCAGACTGCTGATTGGGGCTAATCATTATTTTGACATGGGCTGTCAAGGCCAGGTAACACCTGTTTCTGTTTGAAGAATGTGAAATTGCAATTTTTTTCTCAGATGCTATACTAGATATGTAGGATCTTTGCCTCAGTAACTATTCTAGTTGAGCTCAAACTGTTGTCACTCACGATGTACGTGTTTTGTCTCCTGGTATAGAAGCTTTGATATTGGCGGGAGGTACAGTGAGTTTTGTCAAATCAAACCAAGCCACTAGAAAAACATACATATCAGTAACTATGAGAGAAGTGCTGCCGATATGTGGCGGTTATTGTTTATAAAATGTGAGGTTGCATTATCGCCTCACGGGCTATTCTAGATACTGCACATGATATTACCATGATCACTGTCCATAGGTGTCATCAGTTCTCTGGTCTTGAAGCTTTTGTCTTAGTGGGAGGTGTAATGATTCTTTAACAGACCACAGCTTAAAAGCCCACATAGTAGTATCCGGAAGCGCAGATGTACACATTCATAAGTTGACCCACACTTCATAATTAAAGTGAGATTATGACCTGACTCAACAGAGGTCACGGCCACAATGAAACCATAGTCTTACCGCCACGTCATTAGTCAAACCGGCGTCAAGACCGTGTTAACTCAAGAAAATACACTCCAGTCCGCGCCTGATCAAACACAGCTGTCTCGACACACCCAGATTAGTGTTAATTAGTGACGACATCTGCCGGCTTGACACCGCCAATATAAGTGGCCAACAGCTCCTTCCCAGGGAAACAGGGAGAGTCAGAACTTAGAGGACGACGGAGTCACGCTCGTCACTAGTCGAAGTCGTCAGGGAGAATTCCCTCCCCAGAGCAGTCCCCAGCTAGCAGAGGCTCCCACAGGAGACAGAATCCAGCAACCGCTGGGACCAGTCTCTTCGGCAGCAACTACACACAGATTCCCCAGCCGCTGGGTCACCCTCAGGTCACATGTGAGTCATTTTCAGGGCAATCCATAGGGTGAGTTACTTACAAGATTGTATAGTTTGATTTTGCTTTGATTTTTTTATGCAGGCTATGTTTCGGGCACCTTTTCTAGCCCCTCCTAATGTGGGGTCAGCAGAGTGGCTCCTGGAAAGGGCTCCTCAGTCGCACAGACAGGACCTGATTGCACTGCGGTCTAGATCCCAGTGCATAAACGACCATCTTATCAATGCCACCCATGTGCAGAGTTGTGATTAGAGACTCCCGGCAGTCATCTCTGCCCGGCTGCAACGACACATGTTGGCTCTCCCTTTTCCTGATCCAGTGTTGTAGGTAGTTGCAAAGACTGGGAAGATTGAGAGTTGTAATGGACTCTCGATAACCCAGTTTGTTGGCTTAGTAGCCTGTGCATCATGCAATGCCTTCATTCGCCGGTATAGTTATTCGGTTCCCATGTTGGTCACCTCTTCCGCCTACACCGCCGTTGGGGTCTTACAGGAGCTGTGTGAGCATGTCTGCCTGATGAGGGGCTCCACCGCAGATTTTTCGTTTGGGGTTTACTCCCGTAGCCTTATCCATACTAAAGGTCAATCTGCAAGGCAGCAGAGCATTGGTTGGTTTGCGCCAGGACGTGTTCAAATGCCAGTGGACCTATGCGCCGTCCCTCTGGGGCCCACTGCTGTTCCGAGATCCCCTGCTGGCTCAGCCTCGGCCCGTGTGGTGCCAAAAGAAAGTACAGCAGCAGTGTTGATGGTTTAGAGGCTGTTTACTAACAGAAGACTTATGCAAGGTTGCTTGTATGATCACTACGAGGGCTAGCCAGCCACGGTAGCCGAAAGCGAGAGGAAAGTAGTGATTGCACTTTAACACTAACATTATGCTGCCATACTAGACGCATTACACCATCCTGTTCACACACACACACACACACACACACACAAAAAACACCGTCAACACCACCACCAACACCACCACAAAACACCGCCACCACCAACCAACACTGTTACCATCCACCAGTAACCAAAACCATCGCCACCACCACCAACCAAAACCGTCGCCACCACCACCAACCAAAACCGTCGCCACCACCACCAACCAACACAGTCACCACCACCAAAGACACCATCACCACCACCATCAACCAAAACCACCTCTTATACTTTTTATACCTAAACTTGTATCGTACTTATTCTGGTGTTCATAAATTTATTCAGACTGGTGCTGGAGGGGAAACATTTTTGGTCTCCTGCCAATACTGTTATACACTTACACACTTTTACACACTTTTTCATTTTTTCTTTTTTTTCTTTTTAGTTGATTGAAGTGGGGAAATCATTGAAGGCATGGTGAAACTCATCCAAGTTAACACAAACCATGGCCAGGTGTCTCAAGTGGCCGGCGTTCTGTTTTGTTTTTGTTTTCTAGTCGAAATCGGAGTTTTAGAATATTTTTTTGGGGGGAGGGGAGGGGATTCTTTTGGCTTGTCTAGAGACTTCAGTAACCCTTCTTGGTATAATATGGTGATGTAGTGTAGCAACTCGTTCTTACTTCTGCCATTCTCAAGGGTGATAAGGATCGTCTTCCCAATTCCATCTCTGCCATGTTCTTCCATTGTCTGTTTCCTCCATACTCAGCTTCACTTTCGGCATTTTTGTCTTAATCTCTTTCTCCCTTAACTTCGTCCTTCTCTGACCTTCTTCATCTCCTCCCTCTGTTTAACTTACTTCAGAACTCTATTAATCGCCTTCCATCCACTCGTCGCACCACATAATAATATTATTTTGGTCTTGCCTCTCTCTTTCATATTAGGTTTCCATGTCATTTTTTGTGTTGCTTCAACGTCTTAATTTCTCAATCTGTTCTTAAGTGACTCATCCTCCTTCCTTGTATTTCTTCGGAACTGCTTGTACATCCGCCCTCCATTTAACGACGCCGCCGAAACTTCACCTTCTTTGATATCCTTTGGTCACACAAAACTCTTCCAATCTTCCATCGTGTTGCCCATACGGCCATCTCTCTATCCGTCACTTCCCGTCACAAGTTCCCGTTTTCTTCAACGTCGAACTCGGGAACTTAAACCAGTCCATTTCCTCCAGATCCTCATTTATCCTGTCCAACAACCCCCGACCCTACTTTCTCCTGTTTTACCATACACTGTAACCCATTATCTTACACAAGTCACTTTTGAACTATTGACTCGCCTGCCACAGCAACACACTTCTCTTCTGTACCTCCTTAGCTCTACCGTTCTTGTAAGATCAACCACAACATCTAATCTCTGAGGTTCAAACTCAGTATATTCATCATCCTCTTAGCTTTGTTGATCTTTTTTGTTTCATACTTTACACCATTTAAAAATCCAAAGAGACCTACAATGTTCACTAGAGGTGCAGAGTGTTCTTAAAAATTTTCAATCATTTTTTAGAAATATTTCGTTGGATCGAATGATGAAGCAGGGATAATAACTTATTGATCAATATACCCATTGTACAGTACGCATTACATTAAATTGAAACACGGTAGTTCACGTGTTGATGATTCTTTAACCCTTGCAAGTTATATTAGGGCCCTGAAGCCTCCCGATTTTTAACATAAATGGTAATGTAAGTTTTGATTTATTTCTCCGGATCACTATTTATTTGTAAAAGTAATTATAATTTAACAAACGCATCTGTTACAGCAGCAAGAGCGAGTGAATAACAGATAATGAAGAGAAATTCTACGTGAGTCCTGCAAGAGTGAAAACAAATTACTCTTCTGTCCTTTATATTATCCTCCAGTCTATGTTAGCTTCGGAAACTCTTGTATACAAACACTATTATAACGTCACTAAGGTATTCCCTACTTCGATGGTTAAGTTACTGATAACATTCCGAAAACGACCACATCTCTAGGTAATGGTACTCTATCTATCCCAACTGCTAGAGAGACAATCTGTCTAGTTAAGGTGTAAGTCAAGGATAGTTTCGATGCTATTATTCCCTCCATACTTGTGTCCATCTTAATCTACCTTAGGGGATGATCTTACTAAATCAGGGTATTACCCCCTCATCATATAAAGAAAGCGTCTACATACCCAGCAACACGTGACCACCTTGTATAACACCCCCCCCCCCCCCCATCCACCCTCTATTCCCTTTCCACCAATCCTTTGCCCCACTCGTTACTCTCTTCCATTAATCCTCTACTTCTAACGTTGCCTCTCACAAATGACCCGCGACCACTTCTTACCCTCAACCCCCTCGTCTGGTTCACTATACAAGTATATCTGGCATTTAATGATTCACCATAGGCGTGTGAGAATGTTAGGGGAGGGGGAGAGGGGGGAGGGTTGGGGAGTAAAATTAGGTTTCCAATTGTGCAGTAACACTATAGTTCCATGACTAAAATTTTCATATATCATTCAATAAAAATATGATAATAAGAGCAGATTATATAACCAACAGTATACTTATTCTTATGTTTTCTTAATACAAATCCTAGTATGAAATATAATTAAATATTCTTTGTTTACTGTATGTTGCAACAATGCAAGCGCGAGTCCTTCTGTTCAAGGTTGACTCGTTCAAGTTATACAGTATATAAATGGACGACGCCTCACCTGTCTATCTGTGAACACTGAACAGTACCCTCGACAATACAACCTCTTGAAAACAGGATGAAAATCGTAAGTATTACTTCTCTTAATGTCTTCTTGATCATCTTTCACAAAAGTTTATATTGTATCACCGTTTTCAGTAATACGTTTGTCGTTTAATTCTTTTTATCAATTCAGATAACAGTAAGGGTGGGGATATAAACACAAGTATTGAGATTTAAGCGTACAGGAGCAAAATTTGTAAAATAAGAACAGTACACATATTTTATTCATGGTCTTTGTACATAACTGTGTAACATCACGTACAAATAAAAACGACAGTACATGTACAATCATTTTGAAACCGTAACAATACACAAACGCATAACAGGCTCACAACAATGTTATGCCCCCAAATCTTATATAATAAGCAACATAAATTAAAATATATATTTCATTATTCACCGCAGTTGCTATACCATAATGTGTGGTCACTGCCAACATAATTTGTTAGCTCAGGAAAATATGTAATTTATCTCTAAATTAGTTAATATTCATAATAAACTATAGTCTATTGTTTTAGAGTTGACTCAAAGCTTACTTAACGGTATATGTCAGGATGTACAGGTAAGTAAGACCAGTTGAACAGATTTGCACACTAATAAGGCAACAACCTTAGACAAATTTATGATATTCAAGAAAATCAAGGTTATGGTCACAGCTAATAACGTCTGTGTATAACATTGAAATAGGCCAGCAGCAACGTGCAAAATTGTCTTTACAAGGTTTACTGTTGTGATAAAATGATCCTGTGATGTCTTATACAACATATATCTATTTCTACGACACTTCACTTTTGGTATTTGATAGTGGAGGCCTGACATAGGCCTGACAGCGAGTTAGGGGCAGTGCGGGTACAGCACGTTGTATACTAAGCCTTCAGTACGCGAGGAAGTTGGCACTACTCTCGATTGCCCTCACTTCCCCATTTGTAAAGTTAGATTCCATTTCAAAACTAAGTCATCTTTGGGTGGCCCGGCCGCGAGCCAGTAACCCATAAAGCAGGAGGAAAACACTGCATCCACACAAATGTTGCTATTTCCAGTGCTTAGGCAGGATATTTTTAATTTGATTTTGAGTTTCAGATAATTTTTTTCTTAATCGCAATTTAGTATAGATTACCCCTATTCATGTTTTATTGTATTCCAGTTTTATTTGATGATGGCCATCCTCGTGGCCATGAGCGGCCTAATGGTGGGGTCGGCTCGAGCTATGCCTGACCCGTACGCCCTGGCTCATCCTGTTGCTCTTCCCCTGGCTGACCCTCTCGCTGACCCCCTGGCTGACCCCGGGAGAAGACACCGTGGACGTGGACGTGGACGTGGACACCACCACCACGACCACCACCACCACCACCATCACCCTTCTCACCACCACCACGACCGCCACCACCACCACCATCACCCTTCTCACCACTAAGGTTAAGGACCAAGTCTATGATTACAGGAAGCTTCAGTAAGGACGCCCAACGCTCATCAACAAGATACAACTCTGAACATTCTTAGAATCATCCTTATGTTAATGTCTTCTTGTATTTGCCAATTATTCTCATCTTATTTCATTCTCTCTCCGTCTCTTCTCTATTAATTTCTCTATCTCTCTTACAGAAATTGTAAATTTTCAAGTTCCTGGAGCCACTTTATCCACCTGTAATAGGAAAATTTTATAAAGTAAATTTTGATAATTCGGGTCTACTGATTGTCTTCACATCTTTGGCTATATCCGTTTGACTCTTCAACAATTTAGCCAAGAAACAGTGGTTCTTCAGGTAGCTCGGTAAACATCATGGATTGTGTAAATGATGGTGAAATAAACACTGCAATATAACCTGTATTATTATATTCATTTAACACTAAAATGATATAATATTCAGTTGAAAGACTTACAGTACCCGGGGTCAAGATCCTGAAAGGTTCTGGGCATCATTATTCCTTATAACTGAGGAAATGGAATGTAACTCTCTCCAAAAAGTTTCTACAGTAATACTTTACGATTTTGTATGGGGATAATATGTGAATACGCACAAATGATTTTTACAACCCTATCGAAACAACAAGGAATCACGGGGTTCATTTTGAAATTCATAAAACTGCTACTTGAAGATAGCTTTTGAAGCATTTACCAAACTGTTTAACTTAGGCTAAGACAAACTAACATTCGAATATAACCATTACACTCTATCTTAGCAATAAACGTTCACCGAGCACCATACAGAAACAAGATTGGAGTGCAAAATCTATGATAACGGTTTTCTCTACCTTATGTACTGTATGTCTAGTCCTAAGCTGGAGTTTGTCAAGTTGGACCCTGATGTTATTTTGTTTCTATTTCTTTCATGTTAGTTATGTATTTCGCCTTCAGTTAGAGAGTTAAGAACATTCGTGCGTCTTCAGTTACTCGAGAAATTTATCATAAGATCATTGAGAATTCTGTAGAGTGGGACAATATAAGTCTTAGAGTTTGGAAGTTTCTGTTCCCTTTGTTGCTGAACACTGCAATACATGATAATAGACATAACAACATACAGTACAGGTATCTACATCACCACTATATCAATCGCCAGCATAATATCTTCCACAACCGACATCACAGCAACCACCACCATCGCCACAACAACCATAACCACTACAACCGCCAAAACAGCAACCATCATCACAATAGCCATCACACTAACTACCACCATCATAAGAACCACTACCACTACAACCCCCAACAACTAAGAGCATCATCCCAAAACACCACAATAACCACAACTACCAAAAGCAACAATCACCACCACAACAATCACGATGATGGTAAAACACTGGCAGTTCATCCTCACTTTCTCAGGGTGTAACAACGTCTCTTCATATACACACTAAAGGGACGAAACTGTTCTAACATAATTCATGAAGGTTAAAACGCAGGACATCCACAGCTATTTGAAAGTATCCGGTGCATGTAACAAGGATGCAGTGGCTGGGACGGACGTGACTCTAGATGCTCTTATAATCAAGGTGACAAATCACAAAAAGTACAAAAAAAAAGTATCTATGGATTTTAGAATAACGCATCAACTAATAAGCTCCTGCTGTATGCAGTGTTCGGGCAGGATGATGGCGGCTGATGACACAGCAGCAATCAAGAGGTGACGATGGACCAAGCATTGACTCCAACCACAGCACGGACGAGAAGCAACGTGATGAATGCAACACTTAACCTACACCCACCACACACCACTTCATTCACTCAAGTCCTCCCTTGGTCTAGGATTAAGGAGATTCAATATTTTATTTTTTTTTACTTTGGGCAGTTAAGACGTATGGAACGAGGCCGTGACGATACGGACCATGCAGAGCCACACTTTAAACCCTGGCCAGCAGAACCACACAGGGGATGTGCTGCGAATGCGTGGGACAGGGCAGACCGGTGCTTGTACAGTTCCGGTACCGAGATCGGGTACCCGGATGCTGGTCCTGCCCCACACGTTGTCCAGAATGATGGCACCCACCCCAGTGTGACCGGCTACTCCCGACCGGATTGGCAGAAAATCATCCTCTTCACGTAAAGGAAACTCAGATGGAACAGAAAAAACCATCTAGAATATGACGGAAAGTGATGTTGTACAAAGGAAACTCGGTTGGAACTGAAGAAAAAAAACATCTGGAATATGATAGTAACTGATGCAAGAGGAAATTTGCATTATAAGCCAGGAGGAAGTGAGAAAATGT
The DNA here is from genome assembly GCA_958450375.1 of Homarus gammarus. Lineage (NCBI taxonomy): Eukaryota > Metazoa > Arthropoda > Malacostraca > Decapoda > Nephropidae > Homarus > Homarus gammarus. The sequence goes on from CAUDMG010000052.1 coordinate 34,250, forward strand.
CAAAAAGGTGTGAAGACACAACCTACAAGATGGGTATTAAAGAAAGAAAAACGTACAATGTGAAGCCAGAAGACAAACAGTAAGACGTGCTGGGCCGACATCAGAAGAAAGTCGATGATGAAGAGGTGAATCATCGGAAGCACCAACCTACCACAGGTCACTCACCCACATCGGGGTCTGGGGGGTAGAAAATGTAATAATAATAATAATAATAATAATAATAATAATAATAATAATAATAATAATAATTCATAGTAAATAAAATTCGTAATAAAAAATATAAAATATAATAATTAAATAATAATAATAATAATAATAATAATAATAATAATAATAATAACAACAATAATAATAATAATAATAATAATAATAACAATAATAATAATAATAATAATAATAATAATAACAATAATAATAATAATAATAATAATAATAATAATAATAATAATAATAACAATAATAATAATAATAATAATAATAACAACAATAATAATAATAATAATAATAATAATAATAATAATAACAATAATAATAATAATAATAATAATAATAATAACAATAATAATAATAATAATAATAATAATAATAATAATAATAATAATAATAATAATAATAATAATAATAATAATAATAATAATAATAATAATAATAACAATAGTAATAATAATAATAAAATTCATAATAATAATAATAAATACAAAAATTAAAAAAAGATGAAAAGTGAGAAACATTATACCCCTGTTTGTAGGTTGTGTTGTCAATAGTAAGAGAAAAAATTGAGACCCTGCAATCGTAAATTGTTTGTGAAAAAAACACACACCATTACATGCGAAAGAAGGCGCATTTTTTTTTTTTTTTAAGTTACTCATTGTTGCTTCTGATAACATTTATTACAGAGATTTTTTTTTCATTTAAGAAAGATTAGTATTTTTTTTCTATGATTTCATTTGATCAGTGTTTTGTACTACCTAATGCAATGTTGCAGCCAGACTGCTGATTGGGGCTAATCATTATTTTGACATGGGCTGTCAAGGCCATGTAACACCTGTTTCTGTTTGAAGAATGTGAAATTGCAATTTTTTTCTCAGATGCTATACTAGATATGTAGGATCTTTGCCTCAGTAACTATTCTAGTTGAGCTCAAACTGTTGTCACTCACGATGTACGTGTTTTGTCTCCTGGTATAGAAGCTTTGATATTGGCGGGAGGTACAGTGAGTTTTGTCAAATCAAACCAAGCCACTAGAAAAACATACATATCAGTAACTATGAGAGAAGTGCTGCCGATATGTGGCGGTTATTGTTTATAAAATGTGAGGTTCCATTATCGCCTCACGGGCTATTCTAGATACTGCACATGATATTACCATGATCACTGTCCATAGGTGTCATCAGTTCTCTGGTCTTGAAGCTTTTGTCTTAGTGGGAGGTGTAATGATTCTTTAACAGACCACAGCTTAAAAGCCCATATAGTAGTATCCGGAAGCGCAGATGTACACATTCATAAGTTGACCCACACTTCATAATTAAAGTGAGATTATGACCTGACTCAGCAGAGGTCACGGCCACAATGAAACCATAGTCTTACCGCCACGTCATTAGTCAAACCGGCGTCAAGACCGTGTTAACTCAAGAAAATACACTCCAGTCCGCGCCTGATCAAACACAGCTGTCTCGACACACCCAGATTAGTGTTAATTAGTGACGACATCTGCCGGCTTGACACCGCCAATATAAGTGGCCAACAACTCCTTCCCAGGGAAACAGGGAGAGTCAGAACTTAGAGGACGACGGAGTCACGCTCGTCACTAGTCGAAGTCGTCAGGGAGAATTCCCTCCCCAGAGCAGTCCCCAGCTAGCAGAGGCTCCCACAGGAGACAGAATCCAGCAACCGCTGGGACCAGTCTCTTCGGCAGCAA
>CAUDMG010000053.1:0-100000 GCA_958450375.1 Homarus gammarus
TTTGGATCACTCAATGTGGTCCAGTAACTCTCGTCAAACAGAGCATTTAATTTGGCATTTAACCTTCTTTTATGGGCTTTGTCATTTTCAATAAGAAGTTGATATACATAATTACGAATGGTGTGCCACTTATCAACACAAACACTGTTTTGCATAAGTATTTTACACTGAGCACTGTGCTTGAAGGCTAATTTCACACTATCACTTGAACTCTTGATAAGGGAATCAAGCAACACCTTATCCAACTCAGAGAATGCTTGATTGTCCAGATTTCTTAGTCTACTTGGAAGACAGGACTTGGGAACAATTTTATCATCTCTGCAATCTTTCAAAAACTTCAACTTGTTTTTGAGACTATGAGCCTTCAGCAAACTCTTCTTGTAGTTGCGGTAGATGGGGCGAAGATGAGGATGTTGTTGACAGATTAAGAACACAGCGTAAGAGAGACGTGTAAGTTCCATATTTTATGAAAATCCACAATGAAAACGTGGATAAGATAAATCTTGATAAAATCACACGGGAAAATGGAAACAACGGAGTACCTTAGCTTTCGTCTTTATTCAAGACATCTTCAGAGGCAACTGGATTACATGGACAGAGAGAGGCTTAAATATACAGGGTGACCTAAAAACATGAGGTCAGGTCAAAATGATGACATCCACTAATCCCCACACCAACACACACATAGAGGAGCTTAAGAGAAGGGTGGTGACGTGACTAGTCAAGTCAGGTCAGAAAAAAGGAATTTACTGGACTTTATTTTCTCACTTGACTTGGGGTTTATTAAAGATTATAAGATGGTAATGGCAGTGGAAGCGCCCCTTGAGAAAAATCCCGAACCAGCACAAGAACACTTAAATCTACTAACCAAAATAAATTGTCCGTGACCCGTGGAAGGATAGCGTCTGTGACTGGGATGAATGAGACACACTGTAAAATTTAGACACTTATATTCCCTCCAACACTACAAACACAATCAAATAATGGTACACCAATATGCGTATCTCTTAACTTGAACTTAAAACACTACTCTGGGGAATAAAAGTTATACATGATATAGAAATTATTAGAAACTCAGGCAACAATAAATTTGAAGTATTAAGAAATGTTGCTTGCACACATGAAACAGGCCTTAAGGGCTTTCACAAAATAATATCAGTCACTTAGGAAATGGTATTAAAAAAATAGAAATTAAATACTCTACAATGAATTGGCCTTAAGGGCTTTCAACAAAATTATATCACCCCAACAGATGCACTCTTCCTAACCTAACTTAACCACTACTCTGGGGAACAAAGGTTATCCCTGAGATCAGAATTATGAAGAAAAATTAGATGCATTAAAGAATCAAATCACAGTATCACTCTGGCTCCACTTAGTGACACAAACATTCAAACAACAATACTATCAAAATTATTTAAGAAATATTAAACCACACACGTCAAGATAACATCAGCAACTGAGAAATGGTATTAACTGCACACAAATATATTGTCACTATTATTGGTTTGTTACTGGGTCCACCAATACCCGTGAACCATGCTCCACCCAACTCAACATACACCCGTAATAAGGGAGCTAAAATGTTCCTCTAGGTATCTCCTAGAGTCCTAGACTCATGGTCTCAGTGTGTGACCATTAATTTACTCAGATAGCCTCAGTGTACTCCCAGTGCGTCCATGGGCAGGAAGAGAGAACACCAGCAGTTGTCTATGGCCAGTAGGTAACACTTCTAGCTGACCGAGGACACGTGGTGTTGTGCACCCGCGTGGTAAGAACTGATCACCCACTGCTGATGCTGGTCCCGTGTCGTTTTAGTTGTCGGGAGCACTCGTTCACTCAAGAGATCCTTTGCTACCCCGCTAAACAGTGACAGGCCTACACTGATCGGTCCAATGGCGACAATCGCCACCCTCAATCATCAACGGCAGTCTCAAACGGCAGTCAATCTCTCGCAGTCAACTCCGGTCAAGTGGGTTCTGACGGAAACCCTGAAATGAACTCACTGTTAGCTCTAGTTTACTTTACCACTGCCCTATCTAACCCTGTCTGAGATCGAATGAGACTTACTTGTTATACTGCAATAGCGCAGCACAGGTGACTAGGCCACGTGACTATTTCTGTGACGGACACGCAGGGACGTCTTGTCTGTGTGAATGCTCCCCGTGACTGAGGACCAGCCAGCGTCGCGTCTCCTCTCAAGGCGTTAGCTTAGGCCTACTTGACATATTTTCCGCCTAACTAATAACTCCTTGGGACACCCGTAACGTTATTCAGACTGATAAACGATCTATAATAATTTCAAATTCAATAATAGTCCTTTAACTTCATGAATCGCATCATTATTAATACGGCAAATTACATTTAATATCATATAGGCCTAGTTCCACAATCTCTCGCTATGTGCAGGGAGCGCTCTCTTCTCTCAGACGACCTTGAACGCTCAGTGTTGCCAATGGCGGGGCATTCGAAATTACTCTGAAATTTCTGAATATTTCATATATATATATATATATATATATATATATATATATATATATATATATATATATATATATATATATATATATGTATATATATATATATATATATATATGTATATATATATATGTATGTATGTTTGCATGTATATATATATATATATATATATATATATATATATATATATATATATATATATATATATATAAATATATGTAACCGGTCGGAATATACTGGACATTAATTTCTCACTTGACTTGGGGTTTATTAAAGATTTATAGATGGTAATGGCAGTGGAAGCGCCCCTTTGACAAAAATCCCGAACCAGCACAAGAACACTTAAATCTACTAAACAAAATGAATTGTCCGTGACCCGTGGAAGGATAGCGTCTGTGACTGGGATGAATGAGACACACTGTAAAATTTATACACTTATATTCCCTCCAACACTACAAACACAATCAAATAATGGTACACCAATATGCGCACCTCTTAACTTAAACTTAAAACACTACTCTGGGGAATAAAAGTTATACATGAGATCAGAATTATGAAGAAAAATTAGATGCATTAAAAGAATCAAATCACAGTATCACTCTGGTTCCACTTAATGACACAAACATTCAAAAACAATACTATCAAAATTATTTAAGAAATATTAAACCACACACGTCAAGGTAACATCAGTAACTGAGAAATGGTATTAACTACACACAAATATAGTCACTATTATTGATATGTTACTGGGTCCACCAATACTCGTGAACCATGCTCCACCCAACACAACATACACTCGCAATAAGGGAGATAAAATGTTCCTCTAGGTATCTCCTAGAGTCCTAGACTCATGGTCTCAATGTGTGACCATTAATTTACTCAGATAGCCTCAGTGTACTCCCAGTGCGTCCATAAAGCGGAAGGGAGTGAGCCAATCAGACCTTGTACAGTTGAGAGAAGCTTTAGCTTCCCGTTAGCAAGAGGGTTTCACTAAGCTGCTCGAGACATGTGGTGTTGTGAGCCGAAGTAGAGGAGAGCTGATGACCCCAACGATCGTCCCGTCGTCAGCTGGGCACCCAGACGGCTAGATTCCCTCAAGAGATCCTTTGATACCCGGCTAAACAGTGACAGGCCTACACTGATAGGTCCAATGGCGACAATCGCCACCCTCAATCATCAACGGCAGTCTCAAACGGCAGTCAATCTCTCGCAGTCATCACTCTCGCAGTCAAACTCCTGTCAAGTGGGTTCTGACGGAAACCCTGAAATGAACTCACTGCTAGCTCTTGTTAACTTTACCACTGCCCTATCTAACCCTGTCTGAGATCGAATGAGACTTACTTGTTATACTGCAATAGTGCAACTCAGGTGACTAGGCCACGTGACTATTTCTGTGACTGACGCGCAAGGACGTCTTGTTTGTCTGAATGCTTCTCCGTGACTGAGGGAGAGCCAGCGTCTCGTCTCTCCAAGGCGCTAGCTTAGGCCTACGTGACACATTTTCCGCCTAACTAATAACTCCTTGGGACACCCGTAACATTATTCAGACTGATAAACGATCTATAATAATTTCAAATTCAATAATAGTCCCTTAACTTCATGAATTGCATCATTATTAATTCGGCATATTAAATTTAATATCATATAGGCCTAGTTCCACAACCTCCCACTATGTGCGGGGAGCGCTCTCTTCCCTCAGACGACCTTCAACGCTCAGTATCGCTAATGGCGGGCATTTGAAATTTCTGAATATTACATATATATATATGTATATTTATATATATATATATATATATATATATATATATATATATATATATATATATATATATGTTTATGTATATATATATGTATATATATATATGTATATGTATATATATATATATATATGTATATATATGTATATATATATATATATATATATATATATATATATATATATATATATATATATATATATATATATATATATATATATATATATCAGTAAGTATAAGTTGCTCTCCCATCTTGTTGGGTCATCACAGAACCAGTGAGAAAGATACATTATTGAATTTAAGTAGAAACAATGATATAAATATTGTTCATAGGTTGAAGAAAGTTTATGTGTGTATTTTGTATGGTCGCCGTATCCGCAGTTGAAATATACTTAACGATAAGAACACTGAAGGGAATCGTCAAGTTGACTGTTAATTGAAACCCAGAATCGGTTAATGTTAAAAAAACAAAATCCACTGATCCCTAAAAAAAAAAATATGGGTTGAATTCTAACATCAGAAAATTACTATAGTAACTAACTTACCCTGAATGTTGTTTTCGATGCCTGCCAAGTATTATCTAGTATGAAGATGCGTATCTAAACAAACCATAATGACTTAATTACTACTCTCGTGAGCTTTCATTCTAAACCAAATTTAGTAAAAACAAACTTTATTTCACTGTTATTTTCTGTTACCAATCATGTATTCAATTATCCCAGCATCATATACTTTATAACGTTACCTGTGACCAGTGCCACTCTGCCAGTAAAACTTGGACCCGACATGTGGCAAAAACAGAAAGTTGTTAAGTAGCCCCTGAACCAAGGCTGTCTGGCGTGTGTCTACATTACAGTAAATTTTATTCTCCTCTGCTGATATAACACAGTTGCTATTTCTAGCCACAAATGACTTGTATAATGTTTTAATTTGGGGAACGAATAAAAAATGCTTGATAATAGGGATAATTTTAGTTGTCTACATAATTATTCTATAGTTTAAAATTAAATAATTGTTAACAAACAGAACAATTTTGACTTACTTTAGGAAGTGAGAAGCAATGGAAAAGACGAATTAATTATAGGAAATAGAAAAAGAGAGACATGCCAGGAATAACATAGAACACGAATAAACCTGTGAATGAAACTTGAGTTCTCAGTTTAGTGAAAAACACCTTGATGATAGAGTAGAAGGCTGAGAGGCGGCTGGTAAGTACGGCAAGAGGCGATAAGTTATGGAGATAAGATACTGTGATATTAAGGCCAGGTTGAACAGTCATATAGAGAGATTGGGATGACCTGTCACACCTGTCATTTGAGTCCACATACCTCATCACCATGCTGAGCTGCTGCTTGCAGGCAGAGTCAGTTACCTCATCAGTTATGATAGAGAAAACCTATTTTATAACATTCTGAAGGATATGGTCATGAATCTGTTCTCCACAAATGTGACTCACTGGTTCTGGATATTACAAGATGTGTACAGAGCATTCTTGGCAGCTGTGCGTAGATGCATACCCAGAACCCTGTCTCCAGGGCCAGAAAATTGCCATGGTTGGCAGTCTCACAGACTGGTGGCGCGTGTCTCTGTACCCACCGTGGCAGGACATGTCTGCCCCTTATTCATCGACTCGGTTGAGGTCGAAGGTCCAGGACTTGGGTTCACTTCTCTGTTTCCTGTTCTGTGCCTCCACTTCGTACAGTACTTTTGGGCAGTAACTGATTGATTTGATTTTGCCGCTTGCAGCGGCTACTTTATTGTGCACCCCACACTCATCCTGTGAGCGGTAGCGCAAAAGGATTACAGAGTAGGGTTTACAAAGGGTCATAATAATTAACCCCCGTTGTCAGGATATTATGGCACTGAAAGTTACACAGTATTTCATTTACATTATTTGTTTAGTTCTATACATAAAGGGTAACTTATTCACAAATGCGTGAGAACAGGCGTGTGAGGCAGTATGTCTGGCCTCACACTTTGTTATTCACATTTACGTGGGAGGTATTCAAGCACATTGCGTATTTGGTTCTGTACATGAGAACTGACATAGATACTAAGTGCAAAAAAGTGGATACAATCTTAATATGTCGGCTATCTTGCCATTAGAGATGAAGTGTTGTGCCATTTCACACACAGTAACTGTACTCCCTCTGGAGGGAGTCTCTTGGCTCCGACCCTTTCTGCGAATGTTGTAACGCTTCACTCCCACTAGGCTCTCCCTGGTGATGGGTCCGTGTCTCTGAAGTATATTTGCGCTCCTAAGCACTTTTCTTTTCTTTTTTTTTTTTAGGTTAAGGTGGGGAAAGGATGGAAGGCATGCTGGGGCTCAAGGCACAGCCAGACATGAAGGATGGAGAAGTCACAACATATAGTCGTGGGGGGAAAGGTTGGAAAAGAAGTTTAATGAGTTAAACAGAGGGGGACGACACCCCTTGTTTTGCATATTACAGAGTTTGTTGGCTAACTAAGCTAACCTAGGATTTAGAATGAGGTTGCACAATGGTTATTTTAGTAGACAATGACTAGATTGATTTTACAATTACAAGTTTATTAACATCTTATACTGTATTACGTTATGGACTCACTTGATTGTGACTTGTTAAATGTGAATTTATATCATCTAAGTTTTAATCTAAGGTGGATCACTGTGGCGGACATAGATGGGTCGCGGGTTGGGTTGTTGTAGTGCGGGCAGACTCCGGGGCCACCAGGCGTGGGGTCTCCCCCCGTTGATGTCTTCCCCGCGTAGGTGGTCTGGGCTGTGAGGGTCGTCCAGGAGCTTGTGGCAAACCTTCTTCCCAAGGCGATGAAACCTGAAGTTGAGGGCCTCTGTTTTATTTCTTAGGTGGATGGTTTCCACTGTCTCCTGGTAGGGTGGCGCTTGGCCACTGGCTGACCTCAAACACTTGTTTTGGAAGCTCTGTAGTTGTTGTAGTCTAGTCTTCCCGAATGTGACGAGTGGTATAGATGGGTACTCCAACACAGGCCTCACCAGCGCCTTGTACAGGTGAACTTGTATCTTTTCAGGCATCAATTTAAAACGTTTTAATTTGGCTGCGGCGACTTTGGCTTTATTTAGTCTGTCCTTCACGTGGGGAATGATGCCCATCCGAGAAATGAGGCCGAGCAACCTGCCTTGTTTAGACTTTAGAGTACTCAATCTCTTCGTCGTCGATCATCAATGGGGCCGGCTTGAATTTGGCTATGGGTATTGTTAACGCTCATAGGAGCGTTATTGGTTTGTTGTTGGAGAAATAAACCCTCAACGTTGACTCGTACCATATAATTCGGTCAAAACCTGTTAAAGAACAATTCACATATAACAAATGCTGTCATCTCAGGACACATAGAATGAATAATACAATCAATATACAGTACATAGCCTGTTAACATCTTAAGTATAACTCACATGTTACATCTGTTGATACATCAGGAGACTTATTAAAGTTATTTAGAGTTTATATTTACGTTTTAGGGTCTTGGGTTCGACCAGCGTGTTGTTTCTTCTGCAAGAATTGGTAGACTACTGAGCAATCGCCCTCCAATCGCCGCCCTAGACGAGGGCATCTGTTTTATATTAGACGACCAACAAACACGTTGTCAGCGGTAACATCTCAACCTCTCTCTCTCTCTCTCTCCTGTTTATCTTACTATGGCGGTAACAGGTATGACCTCAAATTTCGTTTTGTTTGGTTTTATTTTCCATTTATTTTCATACTCCGAGATCTTCTCTATTGCCCGAGCAGTGAGTCGCGCCATCCTTGCTGTGGACCTTCCTGGGCAGGTGACGATCTGTGTTACATCGTCGGCATACATGCCACACCGGACTGATTCCCGCATTGACCTCTCATCTACCTCAGGCAACACTCGTGTCGTGACGTCAATCATCCATCCAACTTCTGCTGCACCATTCAGTTTCGTCAAGCTCTCCTGAAGCGCCATGGTCTGGGTTTGAAGCATCCTTATAGCCTGTATAATACTTTGCCTGTAGTTGTCGTTATGTCTTCTTTCTTCTCTGTCCCTCTCCCCTGTCTATGGCTCTAATCGTCCTCCTTGTTCAGTAGGTCTACTGGTGCCTTCCACACCCCTTGGTTCTATTTGAGTTAGTGTCAATCCTTGACCTGGAACCATGGGCCCAACTGGGGCTGGTTTTCCCGTTCAGGCGTTGCCGGGGCTCGTATTACTGTACTCATCCATCTACCTCTTCCTGCCCGTTCCCAGGCTCAGGTGGTATCTTCCAAGTGGTAAGTTCCTAGTGGTATATTCTTACTGGTATGTTCCAAGTGGTATGTTCTGACTAGTATGGTCTGACTGCGGACCTTCCGGCCAGTAATCATGAGTCCTGGGTGGCATCTGGCCTAGGCCAAAATAAACCCCGGGTTAAATTGGGTTGGCTCATTTTATCCCCTGGTCTAATTTGGTGGGGGTTTGTTCTGGCCTGCTACACCGGGTCTTCCCTATCTTGTAGTATGTCATAAGTCTTCTCTCTGGTGCTATTCTGGCTCTTGCAACATTTTCTTTAAATTTCCTCAGCATTTGCTGGTGTAACTATATGCTGTCTTAATATATCCTCGCCACATTTAGTGTTCTTCCAAAGAACGAGGAATGACAGTCACGGTTACTGTTACATTAATCCTCTTTATATCTGGTGCATTGTGGCAATAATACCCTCTCCACTGTGAACATTGTACCCTAGTACTGCTTCAGTAGAACTGACGGCCAGACCACAACAACACTACTGCCGCAACACTCGAATTATTGACCGTAAGTGTTAATATTTTAATGCTAGGCTTAATGTTTCTCACCAACTCTTGTATAGAGATTTAACTATGCTTTATGGGACCTGTAGATGAATTGCCTTCCTTTAATATTTTGATTACTTAAAGCGGTATCGCACTTGCCTCGCAAGCAAGATGTCACAGGTTCGATTCCCGCGCCGGTGGAAGTTGTTTGGGCATACTTCCAAGCCCCAATTAGTCCCTGTTCACCTAGCAGTAAAGAAGGTACCTGTTGTAAATCGAAAGTTGCGAATTCGTATTAAGGGAGTTGTTGGAGCTTCCAATTGTAACTGGCCGAGTTTTCTCTTTTCAATAATTTACCATCCAGCTATTCTTTTCTGTTAGTATTCGAGTTATTCATATACTTATATGTTCTGTGTAGTACTCTTTCCAATGAGTATCCTGTTTTATATACTTATCCTTCTTCAGTTCTTTACACACATACTTACTTTTATATATTCTTGCTTATATTCTTATATGTTCTTTATCTCTAAATACCTTATATTCTTATATAAGTAACTCTTATGCTTCTCTGCTTATGTTTTCCAAGTCAATGTTCTTTCTTTAAATTTCCTTTCATATATTATGATCTCTTCCATATATTTTGTTCTAGTTATATTCTAAGCCATGGATTAACCTGGGGAACCATGTCTTTCTTATTACCACACTTATTATACTTACACCGGTAGACCTGCCACCACCCAGGATTTTTCTAGAATATAACATCTCTTAGTTAACTGTTAGGTAGCGAGCTTCTAGGCACGTGAGTTAGTTATTTTCTGAGAACCAATGTGGGAAAGGATAGAGTGGTGATACTCGTAGACGTAGATTACTAATTCAATATTTATTAACACAGTGATTGGATAAGATGAATCATAGATTCACTCTGACAAAGCAGAACTGCAATTTATTTCTTAAGTCATCAAACACTTCAAGAACTTATTACCTCATTAAATACCTCCAAATACTTATTACTTCAGTCGACAATTGTGGTATTGTCACTCTGCTACATGATATTCAGTACTGGGTATACACCAGATATCACTGGACCCTCAGGTCTTACCTTACCAAGTAGCAAATTAACTCTTCACTTCTTGGTTATATCATTATTCTCTCAGATTATCATTTCATGGTCACTACCAATGAATACATAACACACTGGACAACTCCACAATTATCTTAACATACAATACCTCCTGTTAATTCACAAGGAACGACATGGCACTTTTAACTCTCATTCAGTGGCTCAATACTTAACCTGGGATACTATATTTCTGCTAGTTATCCCCCAAACAAGATACCATAATACTTAGGCCTATTTAACTGTGAGGAGTGCCCCAGGGTAGCGCTGGTCTCTACAGCAAATGAAGATCGCTGTTAGGGGTCGGTTGTAGACAGACACACGCTCAGGGAGTGGGCGCCTGATTTGCAGGAAACGGACTTCCCAGTTCAGTCCTGTCGAATTAACGGCATCGTCCAACCCGGTTACCGCCCCACGTTAGCCGATGAGTATTCAGCTCAACACACTGGAGAGACGTTGAGGAAGTCACGAATGCGTAAAGGTCTAACTTCAACTATACAAAACATAGGCCTGGCAACGGTTCAGACAATATCTAAATCTCTACGTTACTCGACTTAATTGGCACAGAATTCACTATGTTAACACATGAGCACTGATATTCACCAAAATTGACTAAGTTAAACTGAATTAATAGGCGGCGGGAACACACGTTAACATACCTGGAGAGACGTTGAGGAAGTCACGAATGCGTGATTCTCCCTCGTGTAGAGGTATATACGTGCACCCGCGGGGCAGCTTGGGCCTCCGTATTCATACCAGAAGGGTCGATCTTACCAACAACATAACTTCTCTATCATTTTGGATCACTGTATACTTAGTTATGAACTCCGGTGTTCTTGATCAGGGTAATTTCCTGTGTCTATTCATATAATCTAATCAGAGGTTGAGCTTGCCAGGAAAAGGTGGAATATACACGTCGATAACATTAATTCTGCAAGCTCAGGCCTGAGGGGAACAAGGAGCTAGTCACGGGGAGGCGCTAGATCTTGGAGATTATACCAGTTGACAGAATAGTTCAGGAGATTAATGACTTTCTCAAATAGACAACTGACACTAATTAAACTATAAACATCAGATTCTCTGATGTCGGGGCGACAAAATGATATAACTTCAGGCGCGATCAGAAACTCATGGATACCCACACGGACGACATAAAATACGCCACTCTAGCTGGCAAACTCGACACTCACTTACTTGACACGTTCTACTAACGATAAGGACAGTTGAAGCATTCTACCCCACTCACAATGGATCTTGAATGTGCCAACTGTAAACAGACATATCTAAGTTGACTCAAAACAAGGGTGTTCTCTCTCACACTCAAATTCATTTTATAGAGAGGTTGGTTTCAGTAAGTCAGAGAAAATGGGATAACGGAGGACTGAGGTGTCTTGAAGTGATGAGAAAACGGACTCCTCAGATGGAGGACTCAAACGAAAGCCGAGTTACATGTTTTGTGGGCTATTGAGCGTAATATGAATCATTTGATTTTGGCGCTAACTGACGTGTAAGACCGTGGTCATTACAAAGCTTTCTCCTCCCAAAGATTCAATATTATGCGGTATAGTCGACAAAACATTCACAGTAAATACACAATTTCAAACACAATATCTTGCAGTACTGGGGTAATGGTCAACAATACAGGTAACACACATGTTACAAAATTTTCACATACATAAAATTTTGCAACTCAAATGGATAATCACAAAAACTCCCAGACATGGGCAGATAAAACTAACAAAGCAATACTGGTCATGACCCACAGAAGAACATAATCATACATCAATAGTACAGACATAATAATAAAAACAGGCCGGCCTTAATTGTAGTTTTTGTAAATTTGTAACTACACCATCCACCAGGATGACCGGTAGTTTCCATCTTGGCGATTGATCACATATGTATAACACTGGGTCCAAGCACCAAATTCAGCAATTGAGATCTCAAGCTAGGAGTAGTTAGGCGGACCCCATCCAGTCACCGAAGCATTAGGGTTGACCTTACCACGGAAGAATCATTGTTCACTCACGAGACGAGGCAAGATCTAAGTGGTCAGAGCATGGACTCAAATAGACTATAATGCCAGCGACCCGGTCCACATGAAACCCCCAAAACCTCGGTTCCCTTCTGTACTTTGCAATGCAAGAGTCTTAAACTGCACTACTCCTGTACACGACTGTACACGCCTAGCCGTGACTTTGCAATGCAAGCGTCTTAAACTGCACTAGGTCCATGTACTCCTGTACACGCCTAGCCGTGACTTTGCAATGCAGGCGTCTTAAACTGCACTAGGTCCATGCACTGTACTCCTGTACACGCCTAGCCGTGACTCTGCAATGCAAGCGTCTTACGCTGCACTAGGTCCATGTACTCCTGTACACGCCTAGCCGTGACTTTGCAATGCAACCGTCTTAAACTGCACTAGGTCCATGTACACGCCTAGCCGTGACTAAAGTCCAGCCCCACTACCTCCTACACCAACTTAGGCCTATGCGCATAGGACCTCCAGGTAAACTTGATCACTGGATCACGATGTTCTCACTGCAGTAAGACACATCTACTCATTCCTCTGGCCCAGGTTTCATACTGACAATCCCTTCCCAAAAAGTCTCCGTGGCCAAATTTGCATGGCAAAACAAAAAGTTGATGTTCACGATCAACGAATCTCAAGTACTAATTAAGTGCCCTTCACGGCAATTGAGAGACGTGACCGACCAACCGGTTCTGTTCCTAGAGATCCATACGGATCCGTGGTCTCCTCCTTCTCTGTGGGAACCTAGCCGCAGAAACTCCCCCTGGGTTCCCTGGACTGGCCAACCTTTCTCTTCCAGCTGGTTCTGAATCTGATGAAGACTCACAAGGTGGAACCTGAATGTCATTTAACTTCGTCAACATATCCCTACCCACGAACCTTTTCACTTTCTCTGCTGCTCTTTTAATTATCTCTGTTTCGTCTGACATGTTGGTGAGTTCATAGGCGGCACCGTCTCGGATGATATCAGTTACTGTATACGGACCCCTCCATTTAGCGTTCAATTTCCTACTAGTACCTGGAAGAGGTACTTCAGCCCTCACCCATACCATTTGTCCCAACTGGACTTCTTCGTTCTTCCTATCCTATTGGCTCGTTGTCGGACTTCCCTTGACGTTCTCTCGGAAGTCTTTTTTATCAATCGGTGAGCTTCCCTTAACCCCTCACTACTTTCACTTTCTACTACAGGTAATCCAATGCCCACTTGTCGGTGAGCATGGCGTGAGAAAAAAGCAAAGTGTGGCTGCACTCCAGTCGTGGAGTGCACCGCCGTGTTCAATGCACACTGCACGGGACCTAAGAATTTGGGCCAACGTCGGGGGTTGTCTTCACACAGGATGCCAAGGAGGGTCTTAAATGTTCGGTGCATTCTTTCTGTAACACTGTTGCCTCGGGGGTGGTATGGCAAAGTGAAATATGAACTAATATTGCTCCTTCTACAAAAACTCTTAAAGTGGGCTGCTGTAAATTCCCCTCCATTATCGGCAATCACCGTCTTCGGGCTGCCAAATACATTAGTGAATTTCTCAAATTCTCGGGTAACTTCTTGGGTCGCTTTAGTTCGAAGGGGGTAGAAGTTAACAAATCTAGAGTTATGATCGAGGACCGTCGACACATAACGGTACTCATTGACCCCCGCATGCATGTCAGTCAGGTCGACAGAAACTCGCTCGAGAGGCTTGGAAACTACCGGTAAGGCCTGCCATTTCTGGGTAAGACCCCTAGTCCCCTTGAACTTCTGACAGCTTTCACATGATTTCACAAAGTCGATACAATCCTTACGGTAGTTTGGCCAGTAGAATAGACTTTCTGTCTTGGCAATGGTTTTCCACTGCCCTAAGTGATCTGACTTTGCATTATTGTGTACTAATTTTAAGGCGGCTTCACGTAAATGATTAGGTACTACCAAGCAATAGAGTAATGCTTTGTCAATCTGTTCTTTTACTAGATATAAAACCCCATCTATCACTTCAAACTTATCAATGGTGGTCTTAGGGTATCTGTGCCTCGGTAACTTTTCCCCAGTCAAATACTGCAAGAGCTCTTTCCACCGTGGTTCTTTCTGTTGTTCTAGTCCAAGCTCGGCAGGTGTTAAGCCCTCTAGCGTAGGAAATTGAGCGACTAGGTCTTTCAGCCGCCCTTCCCTTACTACTCTCACGGGTCTACTTAACGCATCAGCTACAACATTTGCTTTACCGGGTTTATAATCAATTGTAAAGGAATATTCCCTCATTTCTAACATCCACCTGTTCATCCTCTGATTCTTAGTCTTCTTCCTGAAGACGGAGGTCAGAGGTTGGTGGTCAGTTTTGATAGTAAATTGTGTGCCCCACAAAAAATGATGGAAAAACCGGCATGCTAACACAATTACGTGGGCTTCCTTATCGGTGGTAGAATAACGAGTCTCAGCGGGTTTTAATTTCTTGGAAAAATAACCGACCGGACGTAACGAGCCATCCGTCTGCAACTGATTGAGGGAAGCTCCTACACAGACGGCACTGGCATCGCTGTGCAATTCAAAGGGTTTATCGGCATCTGCCTTAACGAGAACCGGAAATGATGTGAGGGCGTGTTTCAACATATCAAAGGACCTCTGACATTTATCAGTCCACACGAAAGTGATATTTGCTTCAGTGAGTTCGGTGATAGGATAAGCTATCTTGGCAAAGTTGGGGACATGTTTACGGTAGAAGCTACACAGTCCTAAAAACCGGCGAACTTGCTTCACATTACATGGGGGTTTACACTCTGATACCGATCGGACATTCTCTGGATCTGGTTCAATGCCTCTCTCTGACACTACATGCCCTAAAAATTTCACTTGTTGTTGGCCAAACTGACACTTTGATAAGTTTAACTTGATTCCCATTTCTACGGATCTATCAAACACTCTGGCCAGCCTGTCCACCAACGTTGTGAAATCATTAGCCCACACTATCACGTCATCGAGGTAGTTTCTCACCCAGTCCTTCGTAGTTAAAGGGGCTAATACCCGGTTTACCTCTCGGGTAAAGACAGCGGGACTAGCTGACAGCCCAAACGGTAATCGTGTAAATCTCCATAAGTTATAGCCATCGCTAAATGTGGTTAGGTCTCGACTTTGTTCATTGAGGACTACTTGATAATAAGCGTCTTTCAAGTCTAACGTAGCATAATACTTATTTCCGGCAGCTTTTTCTACTAATTCATCTAAACTGGGAAGGGGTTGTATATCTACTTTCAAATGTTGGTTTACTGCTCGGAAATCTAAACACATGCGTTTGGACCCATTGGGTTTAGTGACTAAAACAATGGGAGACAACCAAACCGCGGTTGATGGTTCGATGATATGTCTGTCTTGCATGTCGGTGATCATGCCTTTAATGATATCCTTAGCCTTTTCAGGGTGTCGGTACTGTGGCCCTCTAACGGGGTTATCGTTGGCTAGTTGGATATTAGCGGGATGCCCCGCAATGGTACCTATTTCCCGAGGTCCTAACACAAACAAAGCAGCGTGATCCAAAATTACACCCTCCAACATCTTGCGCATATCTCTAAGTCAAATGCGGCCAAGGTTGATTTCTAATCAGTTCTTTCAACTTCTTGTGTCTAGTGTTTCCCGTATTTACTTCATCACAAAATGGTATCATGCTGTTCGAAATCCCCTGAATATGCCTTACGTTATTGATGGAAGATGTTGGTATGCCATTACAGATCACACATGGAGTGGTGGGAGCATTATTATCATCTACTGGAATGACTTTCAAGGTACTGGGCCTATTCTTCTGTTCAAGTTGGATCGCCAAGTAATGGGGTGCACATAAGGAGATTTCCTTTGCTTGACTGACCTTACGTAATTCATCATATACTTGTGGAATGTTCCCTAGATTGGTCCCTGCAGTATCTAAATAAGAAATTTCTCGCTGCGGGATTAGCTCATACTCCCCAAGTATTGTACCTGTGCGCATATTTCTGGATGTTGTTTGAAATAACGATGGGTAAACCTGAGACGTAAGATCTGACCCTCTCCAGCTTTAACTTTAATGGTTCTAATCTGGGAGCTATGGCTAGGCAATATGGTTTTCGTACTAGCGTGAAGCCGCGTGAACCCAGGAGAATCAGTCAGGGTGGTTTTGGGGAGTAGTCGGCCAATAGGTTTGACTCCCTTGGCGTTTTCTCTTACGGGGAACTCCCCACACCTATAGGCATAGCAGGCCCAGATGAAAACTTTCTTCCTCTGTTCCCACTCTACTCTAAATCTCCCCAGAATGTCGGCTCCCAGCAACATATCAGCGTTAGTATAATGGTCATCAACGATCAGAGCTTGATGACGGATTTTCTGGTTAGGGGTTACATTCAACATTACTACGACGGTGCCTTTTACGTTCAGTTCATCACCGGTAACAGCTTTATACTTGTGTTTACAAGGTCTAATGGGCCCTACCCCTAAGGTGTTGACAAAACTTTGAGAGATTAAAGTTACTTCACTACCGGTATCAATCAAAGCAACGCAATTACGTCCTCCCACCGGCAAGTGTATGAAAGGTGACACACTGGAAGGAACCTCTTCTCGTCACTTACGAGAAGGTGTGGCATGAGCTTGGCGTCCGGGACAGTTCGGAAGGAACCTCCAGCACCCAATTCTCAGACAATCCCAACAAGCATCCCTCGGAGGTTTCAAGGGACAAGTTTCGGGAATGTGCCCTGACGTTCGACAGTACCCACAGTACGGTCCCCGTCGACGGGCCACCACCGTTGGGCGGGGTGTCCCATGCGGAGCTGGTTCGCGCCTTTCTCGGGGTACCTGTGCTTCTCGGGGTACATGTACTTTCTTCCCGGCATGCTCTCTCTTACGGTACCTCCTGTCATCTATGACCGGCTCATGCACCGGTCCTAGGGGTCTAGCTCCTTTATGTAATTTTCTTATTGAGGGAGAAGTCAGGGTTCGAGATCCCACACACATACTTCTCTGCCTGTCCAACACATTCACAAAACTCTCTATTGGACAAGACTCAGCCATATATCCCTTCATTTCGGCTTGCAATTGCAATGGCAAAGTCTCGAACAACTTATCTTTTATGGTCTTATCTCGCCCTGGCAGTCTCCCAAACCTACCTTCCAGGGCGGCAAACTTGGCTTTGAGTTCTCCCAAAAACCAGCGGGGATTATCGTCCACATCATATTTCAACTGGGAGAACTTCTGCCAGGCATCCTCAAATGTTATGCGACTCACAAACAAGTTCCTTAGAGCCCGTTTTACACTATCCCAACCCTCTTCACCTAATTGACCAACCTCGGTTTTGACCATGGTGGAGACACGCCTATCCATTCGACTGGTAGCTACCTCCCACCTATCTTGAGGGTCTTCGGCCACATACTCTACTCGACGACAAAATTCAGTTATAGTTTCTTGAGCCTCCAACCCTATTAACTCGTCTAACGTCAACCTCGGAACATCTTTAGGACCCAGCAAAGGCGAGCCTCTATGATATGTAGATCTAGGGGATGAAACACAGTGGACCCTAGCGTGGCTAGAAGATCTGGCGCCCGCAAAGGTACCATCTACAACTTGATCCCTTTCCCGCCCTGGCAACGGGTCTTCAGAGGAAAGGGTAGATGAGGGCGGACCAAGACTCGGGAGGTGGGAGCTATTATCACTGACTGTGGGGGTTGACTGGCTTGACATGACTTGTTCTAGTAGCACCTGAAGGGTCTGCAATGCTTGGTTAGGCCCTAATGGAGGTGCACCACTACCCAGTTCCTGATTACCCCTGGCTTCAGCCATCCTGCCGTTAACTACGCTTCTTGCAAATCGTAAGACACCCTCCCCCCAATTGGCCAACAAACAAACCACAACAAAAATCTGGTAAATCACACGTGAGTATTCTTAAGCCGCTGCACACCACTAGCAACAGGAGGTAAACCGTAACACCTAACTGGGTAGGATACTTCTTAAATGGATATTCACCAAAATAAATAATCGGCAATAGTATCGGTGACTCACCCAGAAAATTAAGTATCTCTAAGAGAACACTACAAGGTTTCAATACACACAGTACTCATAGCAATGCTCAAAATAAAATACTTGATGATACTTGACGAGAATGTCTCAAGAAAATATAACTGTAGATTTCACCAATGATTAGCACAATAGGGTGTGTCATAGGAGGGAAGATCAGCTAAAACTAATGGCCCATCACTTTTTTGGTAGATTTTAGTGTATATAAACAGAAAATAATTTCAGTTTCAATATTTGGCAACCTTTTGCTAGGTAAATTTTAGCGTGAAATTTATCGAAAATCTAACGTACAACTGCATTAGTGCATTATAATTAGATAGTGAACATTGCTTTCTGACTTCATTCTTTAACAACCCAACTAACAATATTTTTTTCTGTTTCAGATTCTGATGCATTTATAAGTTGATAATATTTGCGATGGCTGCTTGTGTCAGGACGAGGAGCCAAAAATCCAGCCATCTCAGTCACTATCTTGGGTCTGGGAGAGAGCTCCTGAAGTCGGAGTTGCCTACATTGAGAGATGCTTTGAGATACGGTGTTTTAATCGGGCAAATCAGTGAAAAGAACCAAAGAACTTACACAAACCAAGACATTCCAGTGATATGACCAAAGCTGTCTTGGCACAGTACACTCTGGCTAACGCTCAGTTCAAGCCTCCAGTCATAACAAGTCAGAAGAAGATTAGTGAGAGACTGCTAGCCAGTTGGGAAAAGGCAAGTGATATCTCTCTTGGGAGAGGAAAACTTGCAGTTAAGGGCAGCTTTGCCAAACAACTGGACCAGCTATTTGACATAATTACTTGCAAGTGCCCAATTGTTCTCTGTCCTGAGTTTGGATGCGATCGTGACTGTAAATCCGAGGCCCACATCTCCTGTATTTGCAAGCGTGAATTGAAGATTCCTGTGATCGAACTGGCATTTGTCAAAGCACAGAGAGAGAAGACTGGCAGTATAGGGAGCTCTCATGATTTCTAGCCAAGATATTCCGGAGTCCAAGAGACAGGAGGCTGCCACAGAGAGACAGAATAGGAGAAGAGTTGCCGAGGAAAAGAAACTTGAGAAGGCCCAGGGTGAGGTAAAAAAGGCCGATGGTTGGAGTCAAGCTGATTCAGAGTTTAATGACTTCCCCATGGCTGATCCGAGTGCTGACCAGGAGAATGGTGGCTTTGTCCCTAACCCAGAAAATAATGATCCCAAACCTTCCAGGCATAAGATTCGAAATAGGAAAGATAACCCGAGCATAGCTCTGGCCAGCATGCGACACCACACTGGTCTCAGAGAAACTGCAGAGATAGCAACAGCTGCCTGGATTGACGGTGGTTTGATAACACCTGATGATGTTCACCTGGTGATAGATCATAACAAAGTAAGGAGAGCTCAGGAGAAACTTGTCAGTAACCTAGAAGAGGAGTTTGATAAGGGGATAAGAGAAAATGGAATCAATTGTTTGTTCTTTGATGGGAGAAGGGATGACACTAAAGTGTTCATGAAAGTTGGAGATTCTGACAAGTTGTTCCCTGCCATGGTGAAGGAGGAACACTACTCCTGCTGCAGTGAACCAGGAGGGAAGTATTTGTGGCATTTCACTCCAGAGAAAGATGACATCAGGAAACCAGCTGAGATAGTGGCAGATAACATTGTGAACTGGCTCAGAGAGAGGAACGTAGACCAGACCCTGCAGGCCATTGGAGGGGACAGCACCAACACGAACACAGGGTGACAAGGGGGGGTCATACAGTGGATAGAGCGGAAGATTGGGAGGAAGCTGGTCTGGATTGTTTGTGACCTCCACACCAACGAGTTGCCACTCAGACATCTGATCCAGGAGCTGGATGGCAAGACTCTTTCAAACAACAGATGGTCTGGTCCTCTTGGCAAGATGCTGGACTCTGCCACTGAGTTCGAAATAAATCCGAGCTTTAAAAAATCACAGTTGGCCCTCCACTCGTTGAGCTTGCACATACTGTCATTGACGACCTGAGTACTGACCAGTACTATGGTTACATGATTTGCAGTGTCATCAAAACTGGGGTCATGCCTGATAGACTTGCTTTCCTGCAGATAGGTCCAGTCTCACATTCTAGGTGGCTCACAACGGCTCTCAGGTTCTGCAGAATTTGGGTCGCTCATCATAAACTGAAAGGAACCAGCTTCACAACCTGAGACTTATTGTCCAATTCATCGTGAGTGTCTACTTGCCAAATTGGTTCAACACCAAGGTCAAGTCATCGTTCTCCGAAGGTCCGAGGCATGTTCTCTTCCAGCTTGAGCTCCTGAGGAGTCAGCCAAGGAAGGTTGTTCAGATTGTGGAGCAGACTGTGAGGAGATCTTCCTGGTATGCTCATCCCGAGGCAGTTCTGCAGACAATGATCTGCAGTAAGGATGAGGAGGAGAGAAGAGTAGCAGTCAAAAAGATCTTGGATATGAGACTTATGAGAGGATCTGGGCATGACGAATCAGTTGGTGACGATTCCTTCAGGGTCAGGAAGACTCCTGAAGTCAATCTAGGTGCCAAGACCCTCACTGATCTCATAGGTCTGGATAACATCCAGGCTGGCAGTGAGCCCCCTCTTACCTGCAGCCTCACCAATGTTCAAGTCAGAGCTTTCCTGGACAACCCTATGCATGTCCCTGCCTGGCCCTCGCACAACCAGAGTATAGAGCGTTGTGTACAGCAAGTGAGCGAGGCCAGCAGTCACGTGTACAGCCAGGAGAGGAGGGAAGGCTACATCCGAGCTCAGGTGGTCAGCAGGGAGGTGATGAGTAGAAACAGAAGCAAGAAAGACATGTTCTCTATGGTGTTCAGCAACACCGGGTCGTAGTAGTAAAACCGGTTTTTGTATTTGATGATTTTGTTTTCTAAAGGAATATTAAATTTAATATATGTGTCAAGATCATTCGTTTCACTATTATGGATCATTTTCATCCTAATAAATTAACCTGATACATTTACTTTACTTTAAATAAGCTATTTAGTGGTGTTGGTAAAAGGGTGGGAATACTGAATTTTCATAAGATTTCAAGTTAAAATTTACCAAGCAAAAAATAAAAACTTTTCAAATCTGAAGATATCACATGATTCTGCACATAGAACTACATCATTAATACCATGGGCCGATTTTTCAAACTCAAAAAAAAAAAATTCTTTTCCGTATGACACACCCTATTAGCACAAAGCGGATTTTCTGTACTCCCAAGAATTCACCGTCTTTCCAATTACCTTGACACTGTGTTAACACAACACAGTTTACTATGTGCTTTACTCACAATTGGTGGTCCTTACATGTACAGAGGGTGTTTCCAGCAATCCATTTTCAGAGATTGTATGTCTTAGATGTCCATATCACCATCAATACTATCGCTGAAAATACACCGGAATTAGTTCTCAAGTACATATAACCTTTACTAACAGTGCATAACAGTCTACATTGTAAGAAATGGTAAGGCAGCATGTAATAAAATTCTCAGTTAAAAGGAACAGGTTGAAAAATACCACACTGAAAATTTGAACACCAAACTTGTGTCATATCAATAACTTCAATTGTCACAAATTGACTCCAACTGAGAACTAAAACTCGTTCTAGTTATTTCACAATACAGTACAGGAAACTAGCAAAAGAAAAAATAATAACATAACATACACAAAAAAAAAACTTATATAACACTCACTTGGGTTATATAAGAATTTCAAAAGTTATAAAAAATACTTTGAGTGAGAATCTGAACACTTTCAATTGAAGTCACACCAATCTTTCCAGTAAATGCCACAGCTCCAAATAAAACATTGGATTACATAACCTTTGTACAACTGACACTTCCGTTGGCACTCGGAGATGAACACTGTTCATCACACTTTTAACATGGAAGATGTATACTGCCCACTCAATGTCTGTAAATATCAATATATTAATTCACTGGTCACAAACATAAAAATAAAATTTACACTAATGTGCAATTACCACTTCAGAAATTTCACACAATAAAAACTCAAAAGATCAGTTAGGTAGTTTACTAAAAAGTTGGTGCTTTACCTAACTTTGTGACACCCAAAAAGTTATAACTTTCTTGCACAAAAAACAATTATGAAAGTGAATCAATTGTTAGTTCTTCCCTTAACTCTTTAAAAAAATATCTTTGCAGTTCCAAATACAGTAGTATTGTACAGTACTTGACACAAAAGTTTGTACTTTAAATCACACAATTATTTGTACTCTTTACTGATGACAAAATTGTACATTACTGTATACTGTATTTTGAGAAAACAAATTCACCAAAGTACCACACCTCATTCCTTCAAATTGGTTCTCAAATGAAAATAATCCCACTAGCTGGTCACCATTTGTAACGGGCCGAGTTTTCTCTTTTCAATAATTTACCATCCAGCTATTCTTTTCTGTTAGTATTCGAGTTATTCATATACTTATATGTTCTGTGTAGTACTCTTTCCAATGAGTATCCTGTTTTATATACTTATCCTTCTTCAGTTCTTTACACACATACTTACTTTTATATATTCTTGCTTATATTCTTATATGTTCTTTATCTCTATATACCTTATATTCTTATATAAGTAACTCTTATGCTTCTCTGCTTATGTTTTCCAAGTCAATGTTCTTTCTTTTCATTTCCTGTCATATATTATAATCTCTTCCATATATTTTGTTCTAGTTATATTCTAAACCATGGATTAACCTGGGGAACCATATCTTTCTTATTACCACACTTATTATACTTACAACGGTAGACCTGCCACCACCCAGGATTTTTCTAGAATATAACATCTCTTAGTTAACTGTTAGGTAGCGAGGTTCTAGGCACGTGAGTTAGTTATTTTCTGAGAACCAATGTGGGAAAGGATAGAGTGGTGATACTCGTAGACGTAGATTACTAATTCAATATTTATTAACACAGTGATTGGATAAGATGAATCATAGATTCACTCTGACAAAGCAGAACTGCAATTTATTTCTTAAGTCATCAAACACTTCAAGAACTTATTACCTCATTAAATACCTCCAAATACTTATTACTTCAGTCGACAATTGTGGTATTGTCACTCTGCTACATGATATTCAGTACTGGGTATACACCAGATATCACTGGACCCTCAGGTCTTACCTTACCAAGTAGCAAATTAACTCTTCACTTCTTGGTTATATCATTATACTCTCAGATTATCATTTCATGGTCACTACCAATGAATACATAACACACTGGACAACTCCACAATTATCTCAACATACAATACCTCCTGTTAATTCACAAGGAACGACATGGCACTTTTAACTCTCATTCAGTGGTTCAATACTTAACCTGGGATACTATATTTCTGCTAGTTATCCCCCAAACAAGATACCATAATACTTAGGCCTATTTAACTGTGAGGAGTGCCCCAGGGTAACGCTGGTCTCTACAACAAATGAAGATCGCTGTTAGGGGTCGGTTGTAGACCGACACACGCTCAGGGAGTGGGCGCCTGATTTGCAGGAAACGGACTTCCCAGTTCAGTCCTGTCGAATTAACGGCATCGTCCAACCCGGTTACCGCCCCACGTTAGCCGATGAGTATTCAGCTCAACACACTGGAGAGACGTTGAGGAAGTCACGAATGCGTAAAGGTCTAACTTCAACTATACAAAACATAGGCCTGGCAACGGTTCAGACAATATCTAAATCTCTACGTTACTCGACTTAATTGGCACAGAATTCACTATGTTAACACATGAGCACTGATATTCACCAAAATTGACTAAGTTAAACTGAATTAATAGGCGGCGGGAACACACGTTAACATACCTGGAGAGACGTTGAGGAAGTCACGAATGCGTGATTCTCCCTCTATCATTTTGGATCACTGTATATTTAGTTATGAACTCCGGTGTTCTTGATCAGGGTAATTTCCTATGTCTATTCATATAATCTAATCAGAGGTTGAGCTTGCCAGGAAAAGGTGGAATATACACGTCGATAACATTAATTCTGCAAGCTCAGGCCTGAGGGGAACAAGGAGCTAGTCACGGGGAGGCGCTAGATCTTGGAGATTATGCCAGTTGACAGAATAGTTCAGGAGATTAATGACTTTCTCAAATAGACAACTGACACTAATTAAACTATAAACATCAGATTCTCTGATGTCGGGCCGACAAAATGATATAACTTCAGGCGGGATCAGAAACTCATGGATACCCCCACGGACGACATAAAATACGCCACTCTAGCTGGCAAACTCGACACTCACTTACTTGACACGTTCTACAAACGATAAGGACAGTTGAATCATTCTACCCCACTCACAATGGATCTTGAATGTTCCAACTGTAAACAGACATATCTAAGTTGACTCAAAACAAGGGTGTTCTCTCTCACACTCAAATTCATTTTATAGGGAGGTTGGTTTCAGTAAGTCAGAGAAAATGGGATAACGGAGGACTGAGGTGTCTTGAAGTGATGAGAAAACGGACTCCTCAGATGGAGGACTCAAACGAAAGCCGAGTTACATGTTTTGTGGGCTATTGAGCGTAATATGAATCATTTGATTTTGGCGCTAACTGACGTGTAAGACCGTGGTCATTACACAATAACTTGATGACATAAACCATTGACTTTTCAGGCTTCTACGCCCTTAACTCATGAGACATAAAGGCAAGGATGAACTTAGCATGCTTCCCTGTTGGGCGCTGTAAACGCTTCTGTGCTTCACCTTACACAAGGATGTAGGGGGGTCCCCAATAAAAAAAAATACTTAATAAAAACTTAAAGAATAATACCTGTGAGCTAGTTCTCTCCTGTGGTTTGTTGTTTGTTTAGTACAAAAATGTTCTCGGTTTCGTAAACAAGTTATTAAAAATCGCCATACGCGTTTGACAATGTTTTAATTATTCCATTAAGTCCCAAATCAGTCTTTAATAAGTTCCGTAGTGAGTCTCTTCTTGTGTTTAACTAAACAAACAGATGAATGTTATCATACTAACAATATTTGTGTGTGTGTGTGTTTGTGTGTGTGCGTGCGATTATTAATGAAAAAGTAAGCAACATTAACAACGATATTTGTGAAGTCAAGACGAAAAATCACTAAAAAAAAGACAGAAAATAAATGAAAGTGGTTTATGTGGTTAGGAGAACAGTTGTCAAGTGGGTGTTCAATCTTTTCTCAAGGTTGTGGGCATTCACTTGCCTTATCACGGTTGTCGCGTGGGGCTTTGAGATATTGGTTCACACTCAGGACGTGCTCTCTGTATACATTTTGTATTGGAGGTACAATGTAGCTTAGTGAGGGGAAGGCAGCATAGTTACAAGCGTTGAGTAGGGAGAGCTGGTTGGTGAGGATGCTCAGAGGAGGACCAGCTTGTGGGTCGCCATGGTCGCCGGCGGGAGCGAGGGTCACCAGACAGGAGCGGAGGAGGTGTTGCTTGCTGGTGGCTGTAGGTAGAAAGAGAGAGGTCATCACGAGGTGAGGTCATATATAGAGGAGGTAGGCGTGGCTTGATAATTGACCTCAGTTATGTTAGGCGGCGCTGGTTGCCGACCTTGACCACGAGGCGCAGGCTGGGGAATTCGAGGGTCGGCTAGTCAGCGATACACTGCGTTTGTAGGGGAGGAATCCACTACAGTCGTACGGCTGCTGCCAACGAATCCATTTTATTCTTAATTTAATAGACACATTACTGCTGTGTTTTTCACACATCTTAATTTTCACAATAATTTAAACATATGTAACTGATGTGCATAAATACCATAGTAATATTCTCACAAATGTGGAAGTTGTATAATATGGACACGAAGTAGTACTTTAAGCTGTGTATTCTTATATTACTCTATTAATTATGTATAGTAAACTATTACAGAACATGTATTAATCCTATGTAATGTTTCCATTTATTATGCACCATGTTATGTATATGTATTATCATATTTACATATGTATTCAGCTTGTGAACTCTGGCATCTGTGTATGCCAGCGAGGAGTGATACATGGAGTTGAGAAAGCTAGTCCTTATGGCGTGGAAGCCACTGTTTATTTGTTCCTCTGTATTTATCTCCTGTACGAGAATAAGAACCTATTTTCAAGATAACAAGTGTTTGCGTATACCCTCAGTAGTGTAGACCATTTTGGGGGTATCAAAGACAGACATAGAGAAGTGATGTGACAGTATGATTATATATCATCCACACACGCACGCACTGCTGTTTATAATCGTTTGACTGTATCCCCGGTAATAACTCATCATACAGCAATGTCATGTTGTTCTCAATATTTTTTTCCGCCGTTTTTTGCACATCTGATATTAATCAGTCATATAACAACAAATGACGCTGAGGAAATATGCATTAATGTATCTGGTGAATTTATGCTCTATTAATAACAAAGACAACAAAAGTAGATGTATAAATCTGAGGCTAAATATAACAAGCAATATATCTCGCTTAGGCTCCTCGAGGCTGATGATCACTTGTATAAAACATTCGTGGGTCAATGATACACAAGATGAATTTCCTCTCAATTAAATTTTTTCAGCTTTGTGTTTATTTTGAAAATTTCAGTTGGTTACAATTTAATACTAATACTGTAATGTATCTAACATTGGTAGGTAAATTGTTCCTGTCCATTATATCTGTAAAGAAGAGTTTTGTGCACTTGACCCCCGTACACATGCTATTACAAAGTCATGTTTACTTCCCCTAATGCCTTCCTTGATCATCGTCTCAATCCTTACAAAATTCGTTACAAGATATCCTGGACACGAACCACCGAAAATCTTAAAAAAAAAGAGTGCTTCAGTCCCAACAACCACTCTACTTTACTTGCCACACTAAACATATTCAATGTTTGCAGGGCCTCGTGACCAGTATGTTCTCTGGCATTCATACCCCCTCCCCCAACCCTCCCCCCAAAAATCTTGTTTAGATTTATTTGTAGTTTGGCCTTTCTGTTTAGACAGATTACGCTACCATGATCAACAGGAATACTTCAAGAAACACTGTATGAGTACTAAGAAAAAGGGTCCTGTTGAGTCGGTAATTGGCCTGTAGGCCTTGATGTAGCGGCTCTGCACTTGGCTGGTAGTGGGAGCTGGGCTCCTTTGTGCATTTTATAGTTTTTTTATTCCTTAGTACACTTGGTTCTAGTGATTTAGTTTCATGTTCAATCTCTATTTTGATCTTAATTGACTGCGTACTGTAGGTGAGTTATCCTTTACCAACGTTTCCCGTTTTCTGTGACTCTACAGCGCGGTGGATTTGAATGTTATGTTGCGTAATATGAATAAAAGAGATATTAAGGATGACAATGATGTGTGCAGTACAGTGGGAGTTGGGCTCCTTTGAGCATTTTATAATTTATTTATTCCTTAGCATACTTGGTTCTAGTTATTTATATTCATGTTCAATTTCTGTTTAGATCTTAATTGACTGCGTTGTTTATACGTGTCTTTACTCTCTATAATTTCTTATCTACCAGGTTCAACATGGCTGGGAACTTAACAGACATCGAGTTCTTCATATTAACACCTGATGATTTTCAAGAAACCCTGACATTCTTCGATGAACAGTTCCTTAAGAGGAACCCTCTCGTAAGATATTTTCAGGTTCATGAACTTTTACAGAGACACCATTGACTTAATATTATTATAAAACAATGCATTAATATACTCCACTAGTAGACGTTCAGTAGAGCATAAATAGTTCAATTTTCCAAGTGGATAAGCTTCCTGCCTACCATTCTTGGTGGTCCTGGTTGGATACCCGGGAATAGGTGATTATATTTTCTGATATACCTTGCATCTTTGATTTAGAGGTAATTATCCTACTTGTTCAATAGGTACAGCTATATATTATATTATATTGCATGTGGTGTATATTAATGGTGTAATGACCACCGTCGTATGTGTAAGTTAAGGTAAAATCAAACTATTCATATTACACTCAATAGCCCACAAAACATGGCTGTAACTTTTTGATTGAGTTCCCCAACCGAGGTGTCCCTTTTCTTATCGTTTCAGGACGACTGAGTCCTCCGTTTTCTCTCGATCCTGGACTGCACCCGAGACTCCGTTATTCCTTAGTATCTCGAGACACGACACAAAATTTGAAATTGCGACTGTAGTTGTATATTTTAAGTCAAATTAGATAGGTCTGATTACAGATGAAACATTCAAGATCCCCTGTGAATGATGTTAAAAACTTCAACTGTCTTTATTGTTAGTCAAATTTTTCAAATAAGTGAGTTTGCCAGTAAGAATGGCATCTCCTAATTTCGTCCTTTGGGATAGCAATGAGTTTCCAATTGCTACTGAAGTTCGATTATTTTAATGCTCAAACCTCAGAGAATCTGATGATTGTAGTTTGACTATTGTCAGTTGTCTATTTAAGAAAGCCATTTTTTTCCTGAAAAAAATCTGTCAAACTCTATATCTCCAAGATCTAAACGTGTACTCATATAGGGCCCTTGTGTGTAGTTTTGCTGAGCCTGTAAAAGTAGCGTTGTTGGCGTGTGTATTTGACATTCATTTCACCTTTTATTGGCAAGCTCTACCCTTGATTAGATTATAAAAATAGACATAAGAAATTCACCAGACCCATAACACTGATTTTCATAACTAAATGTACAACAGCTGATTCAAATGTTATTACTGTCATTGCCTAATTAGCCTTTCTGGCATGTCTGGCCCATGGCTGAGTTGCCAGATGCCCATATTTAAACGAATGCACGAGGTGGATAGCCCACCTACTGTCAACCTCTTCCTATATTTCTCACAACTGAACTTTACCTTGTACTCTACCCATCTTGCACCCTCAGAGCCAAGGCTCTCATCTCTCCGTATCACCAACCAACTCTCACGCTCGTGATTCTTCCTCAATGTATCTCCAGGTATATGAACCTTTGTTTCCCGCCGCTATATTAAGTCTGTTTAACTCTGATGAATTTTATGAATATCAGTGTTCATGAAGAGCTGCAGAAGGATCTCTGTGAGCTCCAAAAATGGTCGAACAAATGGATGATGAGATTTAATGTCACAAAGTGTAACAGGGTGCACCTGGGACGTACCAGCCGTAAGGAGGCGCATCATATGTCACAACGGGATGAAGAAACTGCGCTAGTTGAGACTGAATGTGAGAAGGACTGAGGTGTGTATGTTGACAATGAGCTGAAGTTCTCAGGCCATTGCGAGAAGAAGGTAAGTCAGGCAAATAAATTATTAGGTCTTATAAGAAGGTCGTTCAGATATCTAGACGGTCCGTCCCTCATAACGATCTTCAAGAGAGAAGTTGCTTCCCCATTTGGAGTACTGTCACCCCGTCTGGTATCCGAGATATACTAGAGACTGTCAGTTGATTGAAAAAGTTCAAAGGTGGGCCACCAGACTGGTGACTGCAATTCGGCACCTCAACTACCATGAGAGATTTGGAGCGCCTGAACTTGCCTAGTACTTGCCAACAGTGCGGTCACGTCTCTGTTATGCACTGTTGGCAAGTATTGGGCATGCACCGGCTCCTGAATGTACCTGAACCTGCTGCAGTATTGGTCAAGTCTGGTCTTGAAAGAGCTCACACTCGGTGCCATCACAACACTTTCTGGTGGATTGTTCCAAGAGTTCACAACTCTCACTTCGAAAAAGTTTGCCCTCACAGTTTTCTGGACTTGTGGCTTCTTCAACCTTGAGCTGTAACCCCTTATGGGGCGAGCGTCCGCCAACTCCAAGTAAGGACACTCGGCTGAGTAGTGCCCCTTGAGATGCTTAAACACCTCAATTAGGTCGCCCCTTGCCCGTCTGTAGTATGAACTAGGCAAGTTCAGCCGCTCCGATGTCTCAGGGTAGTTGAGGTGCCGAAGGGCAGGCACCAGTCTGGTGGCCCTCCTTTGAACATTTCCAACCAACTGACAGTCCCTAGCATATCTCGGGGACCAGACGGGGTGACAGTACTGCAGATGGGGAAACACTTCACTCTTGAAGATCGTTACGAGTGACGGACCGTCTATATATCTGAACGACCTTCTTATAAGACCCAATGGCCCGAGAACTTCAGCTCATTGTCAACATACACACCTAGGTCCTTCTCACATTCGGTCTCAAATAATGCAGTTTCTTCATCCCGTTGGGACATATGATACGCCTTCTTACCGTTGGTATGCCCCAGGTGCATCCTCTTACACTTACTGACATTGATTGTCAGCAGCCACTTCTTCGACCATTCTTGGAGCTCACAGAGCTCCTTCTGCAGCTCTTTACATTCCGCATGGTTCTTAATTCCCGAAATTACTTGGTGTCATCGGAAAACATTTGTATGGAGGAGTGTACAACGTCGGGCATGTCATTTATGAAACAAACAAACAACAGCGGGCCCAATACACTGCCCTATGGTAACCAGCTTGTGACAAGTACAGATGATGATTTCGTGCCATTCATCACCACACACTGCTTGCTGTCATGTAGAAAGTCTTCTCTACCAAGCAGTATAGTTATACATGATTGGGGATAATTAGCAGAAATATAGCTATCCCATGTTGAGTATTATAACCATTGATGTTACCAGTAATAACGTTTGTTATGTGGGTTTTGAGTACATCATTCATATGTACTGTATTACCAACTGAGTCCTACCCATTATTGTTTTGCATGATTGGGGATAACTAGCCGAAATATAGTTATCCCATGTTGATTAGTGAACCAATAAATATTGATATTATCAGTAATAACGTTTGTGGGTTGTGAGTACATCATTCATATGTACTACCAAATGAGTTCTAGTAAAAGTCCCATGTTGTTCGTTCCGAAATAACATGATGTGCTAAATAATATGTTAATTTGGGATATTGTCAAGTGTGTCAAATAACCATCTGTATTGACCACGAAATAATATAATGATTATTTAATGTTGTAACTAAGAATTGAAGATCTATTTTGCTACTTGTAAAGTAAGACATAAGGGTCCTGTTCTATCTGAGCATGTAAAATAACCATCTTATTTGTCAGAGAAATAAAATAAGAGTTGTTTAATGATGTAACAAGTAAGTTAAGATCTATTTTGTCAATTGTAAAGTAAACCCTAAGAGGTCCAGTCTTGTCTGAGTGTATTTAATTAACATCTTGATCACTCCTTATGTTAATAAATATTAAATTAATAAACTGCGAGTACACCTTTTCACATATCCGTTGAGACATTGTTACATAACTATTTGGCAAATTTCATAACCGAATGACAGACAGAACACATATCGAATGACAATCTAAAATAACTGTTGGTTGTATGTCATGCTCCAATTGTTACATTCTCAAACTATATGTAGACTGTTGGTTTATTGTTCACGTCTGTCAACTTCATAACGTATGACAATCATTTCCGTTAGCATGAACGAACAGTTATTTTAGATTGCCATTCGATATGTGTTCTGTCTATCATTCATTTATGAAATTTGTGAAATAGTTATGTAACAATGTCTCAACGGATATGTGAAAAGGTGCATTACCGCTTATTTACTGCTGATATTGCTCTCTGAAAATAATTACTGTACCTTGTAGGTTATGTATCTAGGCTACTGTGCCGAGTAGCAACCCTGTACATAAGCTACTGTGCCGAGTAGCAACCCTGTACATAAGCTACTGTGCCGAGTAGCATTTATATATATAATCACGTGGCAACACTGCACGTGTTATGTGGCAACATTGCCCCGAGGCTGCCATATGGCAAGGCACCCTTAGTCTGACTGTGTGAGCCGTGCATGGCACACGCGAGTCACCACTTGTATTTCTCTCATCCATAATAAATGGACTCAGTGTTACTCAGTGTTTCCTTAGCCATCACTGCATTCTTCAGGGCACACTAGTAACTTTCATGGCGCAGTGAGTAGGATCTGTGGACTTACAAAGTGTGTGAACGGTGCCGAGACAGTTACGTCTGCCGGTGATGCGCGTCATGCGCGTCGACTCATAGTGTGTTGTGTTGTGTTGCCCTGTGTTTCGCCGTGATGTGCAGTGTTGCTCCGTCACAGTGCGTTTTAGTGACGGTGGCAGTGTTAGTGTCAGTGTATTAGTGTGTGTCTAGAGCTGAGTTGAGCTTTGGCCTGTATTTTTGTGGTACCCACGGAGCACGCAGGCGTACACCCTTCTCGTGCGACATCCCGTGGGACACTGGTCTTGCCTCCGCCTCCGCCGGCCACCACGCTCCGCTCTGAGACACACACACACACACACACGCATGCACGCACTCACTCACGGACAGAACAGTGGACCATATGCGTGATTTTTGCGCTGTTTATGTCATATATATGTGGTTCGAGCTGTTGAGGCGCCACTTTATATATTAAACAGTGCAGTCCATGCACACACAAAGATGGGAGGTAAGAAGGGACGTCAAGATGGGAGACACGACTCCCCACCACCTTCCCCTTCACCGGGCGCAGACTCTCATCCTCCACCTCCAGTGACGGACATCGCCACAATTCTGAAGTGGATGGACGACCGGGACGAGAGACGCAGAGAGATGGAACTTCAGAGGGAGGAGACACGAAGAGAGGAGGAAAAGTTGCGTTCTGAGGCGCTATTGGCGACCCTGGCGCTAACCCACCCTCCCTCACTTGCAGGTAGCGCGCTTCAAAGCGCCAGTACACTCCCTCCTCCACCACACCAGCGTCCTCCAGGTACTCTTGCTACCCCAACAGCTCCCAAGGCATCTGTTCAACCCCCACCCGCCCTCTCACCAGACGTCACGTTTCAGCTTTTTCGTGAGTGGAGGCGGCGTTGGACAGATTACTCCACGATGGTGGACCTTCACAGCATGCTTCCAAACAAACAGCTCATCCAACTGCGGATGTGTTTATCGCTGGAGACCCAGAGAGTTTTGGAGCACACGTTGCACGTGCCTCCCGACTTTACCTCTTCAGTGACGGATGTGCTCGACCTTTTACAGGAGCATGTTAAGGGTCGGAACAACGAGGCTTTGCGTCGCCGTGCCTTTACCAGCTGCAAGCAGGCGGAGAACGAATCCTTTGACGACTTTTTTGTACGTTTGAGGAGTTTGTCGGAGGAGATCGACGTCTGCAAGGCGCACAGCCGGGAATGTGAGGAAGCCTGGATCAAGCACGGGATCTTGACAGGTGTCAGGCACGAAGAGTTGATGCAGCGACTCATCCCCCTGGACGCTTCCTCCACACTCCAGGTGGTAGTGACTGAATGTCGGTCATACGAGGCCACCAAGTCCGCCACCTCTGCCTTACGGGCCCCACCTGCTGTGAGAGCTATCTCACAATACAAGAAGGATAAGAAGGCGGCCAACAACGCGAAGGCTGCCACACGTTCTTCCACGCCTCCACCTAGTGCTTCCTGTGGCAGCTGTGGAAAGCAGCACAGCCCCAAGACTTGCCCGGCCGCCGACGCACTGTGTCGTGGATGTGACCGTAAGGGCCACTGGTCTAACACAGACAGGTGCCCTGCACGAGGCCACAAGTGTCAGGCCTGCGGTCGCTATGGACACTACGACAAGTGCTGCCGCCAACCCAAGCCCAAAAGCCCGAGACGAGGAGGACAGCAGCACACTTCCCTCGGGGTGGTTCGCACGCAGCCCCCTCCAGATGGCCCACACAGCCCCAAGCAGCAGCGGAGTCACATCAGGAGGGTGGAATCGACTACACGCCCCAGGGCTACCCCTTCCCCTACTATCCGCGTCGCCGTCACACACGGTGATGTGTCGGCTCACATCGAGGTGATACCGGACACCGGCGCCGATACTACGGTGATTGGGTTGAAGCACCTCCAGAAACTGGGCCTCACCAAACGCGGCCTGGGACCACCGCCGCAGCTGCAGTACTACAATGCAGACGGTTCCCAGATGCCGGACGCTGTGGGCTCCTTTCAAGCAGAGATCACCTACGGCGACAGGTCGTGTCACGGATGGATCGATGTGCAGCCTACTCTCGCTACACCCTTGTTGTCGTGGTAGCACTGCAAGGAGTTAGGCGTGGTGCCCAGAGACTTTCCCGAGCAGATCCCAGCTGCTCTTTACACCGCCAGCAGGGTGCGTGAGTCGACGAACGACGCGCCTGGCGCTGCCACACAGAGCTGCCCAGAACCCGCGTCCACTCCCTCCCCGCCTCCACCCAAGTCACTGCTGCTTCCTCTTCACAGCGAGACGTCTCCTTCAGCCGCAAGGGCCTACTTCCTGAAGGGGTACTCGGATGTGCTGGTGACGAAGGAGGCCCTACGGACCGTGCCACTGAAGGCTATGGCGGGTCCGCCTATGAGGATACACCTGCTGGAAGATGCACAGCCGTTTGCCATACACACTCCCCGGTTGATTCCTCTCGCCTTCAGGGATTCAGTCAAGAAGGAACTGGATTCCATGGTGGCCCAGGGTGTCATCGTACCCGTTGGTGACGGCCCATCCCCTTGGTGCTACCCTCTAGTCACTGTGGCTAAGACTAACAGTGGAGTGCGGATTACTACCAACTTGTCTAAGCTTAACAGCCAGGTGTCCCGTCCCGCCCACCCTTCACCCACACCTTTTGCAGCTATACGGAGTGTGGATCCGAAGGTACGGCACTTCTCGACGATGGACGCCCACTGTGGTTACTGGCAGATCCCACTGAAGAAGGAGGATCAGCCACTGACCACTTTCATCACGCCTTACGGACGCTTCCGCTACTGCCGTGGCCCTATGGGATTCGCTGCTACGGGGGACGCCTTCTGTCTCCGTGGTGACATGGCACTTCAAGGCATGACCAACTGCGTGAAGGTAGTGGACGACGTCCTCCTTTACGATGAGGACTACCTGACGCATCTTCGCCGCATCGACGAGGTACTGACCATGTAGGACGCACGGCATCACTCTGAATGCCGAGAAGTTCGTCTTGGCCGCACCTGCAGTGTCTTTCTGGGGCTACCGATTCTCAAGGGATGGCATTGCTGCGGACCCCGAGAAAGTTCGCGCCATAGCCGACTTTGCGAAACCTGCCAACCTTACGGATCTCAGATCTTTCATGGGCCTGGTGAACCAGCTGGCAGAATTTTCTCCTGATGTCTCCGCCGCTGCCGGGCCTCTCCGCCCCCTGATGAGCCCCAAGAGGACGTTCACGTGGACCCCTGAGCACGACCTCGCCTTTCATAAGGTGAAGGAGGCCCTGTCAAGTCCACCTATCCTCGCTACTTTCGACCCAGCGCTCCCCACCGTCCTCCAGACAGACGCCTCGCGCCTGTACGGGGTTGGTTACGCCCTTCTCCAGGATCACGGTGGAGGAAAGTACCCGCTCGTACAGTGTGGCTCTCGCTTCCTCAACGATGCTGAGTCTCGCTACGCTACCATCGAGCTGGAGCTGCTGGCAGTGGTATGGGCCTTATCAAAGTGCAAGTTCTACTTGATTGGCCTACAGCACTTCGACCTCATCACAGACCACAGGCCCTTGGTCCCCATTCTTAGCCACTATTCACTGGACGCCATCGAGAATCCCTGCCTCCAGCGCCTGAAGGAGAAGATTTTGGCCTTCGTCTTCACCGCGGCTTGGCGCGCAGGTAAGGAGTTGTGCATCCCGGATGCCCTCTCCCGCTCCCCAGTCAGCTGCCCTACACCTGAAGACGAGATGCTCAGCACCGAGGCCGGTTTCTCCGTCAGCAACATCGTCACCTTGCAGGCATTACAGTCCCTCGCCAGCACCCAGGCCTCAGTGTCGCCACCCGACAGCGATCTGGCCCTTGAGGAACTACGGACCGCGGCACGCGACGACCCCTCCTACACTCAGCTCTTGGAGAGTGTGAGGACTGGGTTCCCTCGCGACCGTTTTGACCTCCACAACGCCCTACGCCCGTATTGGAAGATACTTGAGGACCTCTACGCAGATGGGGACCTCGTCCTGTACGGTGCCCGTGTGGTCGTCCCTGCAGCTCTCCGTCGTCGCGTTCTGACCCGCTTACACGACAGCCATCGTGGAGCAGAGGCCACCAAGCGCCACGCAAGGCAGGCTGTGCACTGGCCCGGCATTGACGCGGATATCGTCAATACGGTCCGTGCCTGTGAGCCGTGCCAGATCATGCAGCCCAGTCAACAGCAAGAGCCCCTCTTGTGCGACGACGAACCCACCAGGCCCTTCGAGTCCGTGTCGGCTGATTTCTTCAGCACAGCTGGGAAGCATTTCCTAGTTGTCGCCGACCGACTCTCTGGCTGGCCTGTGGTGGTAATCTGTGGCTCGGACACGACGTCCGCGGCCACCATTCGCCACTTCCGGCACCTCTTTCGTGACCTGGGCGTCCCCGTACGTCTGCAGACGGACGGTGGGCCACAGTTCACCAGCCGGGACTTCACAGGATTCCTGGAGCGTTGGGGAGTCCGCCACATCGTGTCAACACACCACTACCCACAGTAAAATGGCCATGCTGAGGCTGCGGTCAAGACAGTCAAGCACCTCATCCTCAAGGTGGCCCCTTCAGGCAACATAGACTGTGAGGCGTTTGACAAAGGACTCCTGGAGTTACGTAATACTCCCACCCACACAGGGCACTCCCCTGCCCAGATCCTGTATGGTCACCCTCTCCGCTCTTGCGTTCCTGCACACGCCAAGGCCTTTGCAAAGGAGTGGCAGACCAGAGCCGAGAGCTGCGACCGCCGCGCCACTTCACGTGCCCAGGACGCCAAGGCTCGGTATGACGACCGTGCCCGCCCTCTTCAGCCACTGGAGATTGGTGCCCTTGCCCGCGTCCAGGACCCGACGACGACACGTTGGGACAAGGTGGGCATAGTGATGGGCGTCGGCCGGTCGCGGGACTACAAGGTCAGGATGCCGCGTGGCCGTGTCTGGTGGAGGAACCGCCGCTTCCTCCGGCCAGTCCCACCCCCTGCTGCTGGCCCCCTAACCGAAGACGAGTCACCTACACCTCACGAGGATCCGCCCCACAGTGCACCTCGACGCTCGGAGCGACTTAGAACTAAGAAGTCCGCTCAAGACAAAGACTATGAGCGTGAGGGGGGAGGGAGATGTAGGTTATGTATCTAAGCTACTGTGCCGAGTAGCAACCCTGTACATAAGCTACTGTGCCGAGTAGCATTTATATATATAATCACGTGGCAACACTGCACGTGTTATGTGGCAACATTGCCCCGAGGCTGCCATATGGCAAGGCAGCCTCAGTCTGACTGTGTGAGCCGTGCATGGCACACGCGAGTCACCACTTGTATTTCTCTCATCCATAATAAACGGACTCAGTGTTACTCAGTGTTTCCCTAGCCATCATTGCATTCTTCAGGGCACACTAGTAACTTTCATACCTCACGTGCCTAAGCTCGCTCTCACGCTACCTAACAGTTCAATGAGATATGTTATATTGTAATAAAAGTCTGGGTGGTGGCAGGCTACCGTTGTAAGTATAATAAGTGTTATAGGAAGAATGACATGGTTTTCCCAGACTAATCCACGGTATAGAATATAACTGAGCCATGATAAAAGAATATAGAGAAACCTAAAGTATAATATAGAGAGAAATATAAATAAAAGAACGTGCACAGTTACACCCTTACTTTGTGTAATGTGTATGTAAAATAAATAAGTTGGACATTATGTAGTAGTGAGGTGAAATGGCATGTAATTAGTGACGTGGCTTGAACAATGTGTGTGTCACTGCTCGACAAGCTCAGCTAGCTATATACATATTAAGTAATTTGATGCCTCGATAACCTATAACCCATATTTGAATCTTATATGAAATAACAATTCTTCATTTACAGTGCATAGCCTCCAAAGAGACGTGCAAGGAAACATTTGGTGAATACCTGAACGTAGCTCTCAAGGAGGCCTTAGAGTCAGGTTTCTCAATGGGGGCGAGAGACAAGACGACCAAGGCTCTCATTGGCATCCGACTCACTAAAATCACCAGTGTGGACAATGTCTCGAAACAAACTGCAAGTGATGAGGTAAGAAAATACCAAGTAATTTTTCTGCATAAGAATGCCGAGGAAGTCATTACAGTTCAACTGTCCACAGCCTAGATATATATATACACAGATATATACTTAGACTTTTGACAGAATAAATCATGAATTCTCTCCAGGGAAATGTTATGAATACACTTTAAGAGAACACTTGAGTTACGTGCTCACCCCTGCGAAAGTGGTAACGATTTGTCACTCCCTCCAAGCGTGTCTCCTCCTCCGAGCGTGAGGGAAGAGAGGACGAAGAGGTTTTTTTTTTTTTTTTTTTAGGGAAAGGAGGAATGAAGGAAGATTAGAGGTGGAGGAAGGAAGTTATAGTTGGGAAATTGAAGAAATTTAGGAGGAGGTAACAGAGGGCGGGCTGACCGCCTAGCTAAGCTAATAGTGTGTTTGGGTTGTGTCATGGGTTAGTTATTGTCTGCCGGTACAGGCACTAGACAGCCTACCCTGTCATTTATGGGTGTTTTAAGGGCCTTATTTCATATTCCGCCGACCCTACTGGCGGATGCTGGTCTTGGGAGGTTGTCTATTGCCTGGCCGTGTAGATCGGGGGTGGTAATGGATCTTTTGAGATTTCGTAGCTTTTTGGGAACCATGTATGGTTGTTGTCGTTATCTGGTGGGAGTCTTTGAAGGAGTTCTTGCTCTGATCGTTCTATCTTTTGCCAGATTCTGCTGGCCAGGGTGTGCAGCTGCTGGTTGATGGGTTTCATTCTCAGGTCTCTACGTATCTCGGCTGTGGTTCTGGTGAAGGGGTATCTTTCACCTATGACGAATCTTAGGGCTTCATTTTGGACCGCCTGTAATTTTATTATTTGAGTGGTGCTCTTAGCATAAAGAGATATTGCCGGGTAAGTTAATATCGGTGTGATAAATGATGTCACCAGGCGGAATTTTATTTTCTCAGGAAGCGCTTTAAAGCGGTATAGTTTTCTCAGCTCTCTTCTTGCTTTTTCCTTCCTGCTGTGGACATGATGGGAGTAACCTGTCGTGGATTTATGTAGGCCCAGGAGGGTGCCTCTACTTTTGTATTCTATCTGGGCATTATTGGTTACTAATGGATGGGGTTTTTTTATGCATAAGGGTATCACTGTGAATTTCGGGAGACTGGTTTGGATTTTCCATTGTTTTTCGTAGTTATTTACCCTTTCTAATTCCCGCCTGGTGTTTTCGGCCTGTAACGCTCGCGATTTTCCTTGATGTGATGCTATTTGAGTGATGTCGTCTGCATACATAATATCTTCGTTGCCTATTCTAGTGGGAGGCGGGGTGTCACTTGTGCAGATAATATATAGGGTGGGAAGTCCGAGTTGAAGGATCTTATATTTTTGACCGTCGTGCCAGACTTTGTCAAATGCCTTTGCTACATCCCGGAGAGTTAGATTACATTGTCTACCACTCGCCGCGGCTCTGGCTATGTTCTCACTTGCCAGGGCTATCGCTGTTGTGGTGGACTTCCCTTTCCTGAACCCGAATTGTCTGCAGTTGACTCTGTTTGTTGTTTCCAGGTGATTTCTCAGGCGGTTATTGATGATTTTTTCTAGGATTTTTCCAGGTACCTCGACGAGGGAGATCGGTCTGTAGTTTAGTGGGACGGCGGGGTTCTTTCCATGTTTTAGTGTTAGGGTAATAATGGCCTCTTTGAATTTAGTTGGGAAGTAGCCCAAGGCCAGGCAAGCGTTCATTGTGGTTCTCAGTCTCTCCATGGCCGGGTTGTTTATGTGGCTGAGGATCTCCTTGGTGATGCCTGAATAACCAGGGGCTTTATTTTTGGTATTGGAGATGGCTCTGTTGAGTTCTTCCGGGGTGATTGGTTTGGACAATGGGCTGTCCGCTCTCAGATCCTCCCATATGATTTCAGGGGAAGGCTGAGTGCGGTGTGTCTGGCCCGGAGTTCATCAAGGGCGAGCTCCTCGTGGGTACCATCGAATCCCCTATTCTCTTCATTTGTGATTCGGAAGATGTTCCTCCATATGTCCCTCAATATGGGTTCTTTGTCTTGGTCGTCATATATTTTACTTCCTGCGTGGTCAGTTATAAATGATGACTCGTTATGACTGCAACCTTTCAATCTCTTAACTCGACGCCAGAACTCTCCTGGATCGTTGTATGTATGTGAGAGTTGTTCAACTATTTCGGTCCATTTAAGGTTGCTTTGTTCCAGAGATCTTGTTTTTATTTCCTCCCGGATTCTTCTGTATGTATTGTAGCTTACGATGTCCCGGCCATGTGTCTCGGCTCTCTGTTGTAGTAGTTGGAACTGGTTTGTGAGGGCTATGAGTTCTGGAGTCTGTTGTGGGTGTGGGAGAGTTCTGTTGCGTTTGAGAGGCGTGGCCTCCTGGTAGGCTGTTCCTATGGCTTCACACCATGTGTTGATTTCATCGTGTATTATGTTCACCGGCTGACTGTCTATGATCTGCAGGATTGTCATGCACTTGACCTCATGTTCGGCTGTAGCTTTTTCGTTGAATAAGTCCCAGTCGGTGAGGCGTGGGAGAGGATATGATGAGGCATGAAAGCGAGCTAACTGTTTTGATTCATCAGCTGATCTGCGCTCGACTTCAGTGATACAAGAAAGCCGTTAATAATCGTCAATAACAGAGTCCTTATTGAAGAACTCGGGGAATAAGTTGGGTGTTATTCATGTGGGTGAATATTTATATAAATCAAAGGATCTACATTATTACATATATTATCAATAGATAAATTTATTTTTCATGCTGTTATTTCTTGAAGTATTTTTATTTATTTTTAATAATACTTGTATAGTATCTTTAAATTTATGTTCTCAACCCAACCCACTGTTAATGATTATACATATGGGTAACGATCTATAATCATTTTCACTTTAATAACTGATATTTAATTTCATAATTCACGTCCAAATTAAGTCGCCAGAGTACGTATACTTAATATTATATGGGTGCAGTTAAAAAACTCTCACTACTGTGCGAGCAGCGCCACCATCACTCAGACGACCTTGAACGACTCGGTACGTATCTCCTATATTGGTAATTGCGTCTTTATATAGAGCTCCTCTCAACTGAACAAGGTCTGATTGGCCCACTCCCTTCTGTTTCATGGATGTACTGAGTGTAAAATGAGGATTGCTGAGTGAATGAATGGTCACACACTGAGACCAGGAGTCTAGTGGGTACATAGAGGTACATTTTCCAAGGTTGAGAAGGGCTTGTTTGTGCCTTAAATAATACGGGTGCATGCTTGGTTGTGCCTTAAGAAAATACGGGTGCATGCGGAACCTATGTGTGAGGTTAAGGAGCATGTTTTCACGGGTATTGGTGGACTCAATAACTTCTTAATATAATGAAAATTTTTTTCAGTGACTGATATTGTCTTGCTGTGTGTAGTCAATATTTCTTAAATAATTTTGATAGTATTGTTTTTTATGTTTGTGCCACTAATTGATGTCAGATAACGAGGGAACTGTTTTTCAGATGAGGTTCCTCATTTCTGTTGTAATTGATACTATGATTTAGTTTTCCTTTAAGGCATTTAATATTTCTTTATAATTTCAATATCATGTACAACCTTTGTTCCCCAGTGTAGTGTCTTAAGCCAGGTTAAGAGGTGTGCATCTGTTGTTGCAACATAATTTTGTTGAGTGCCCTTAAGGAATATTCATGGTGGAGTTAATAATTTCTTATTTTCTAAACCATTTTCTCAGTGATTGCTATTATTTTGTTGAAAGCCCTTAAGGCCTGTTCATGTGCACAAGCAACTTTTCTTAATACTTTGAATATATTGTTGTCTAATGAGGCATTTTCTAAGTTTCTAATAATATCAATATCATGTAAAACTTTTATTCCCCAGAGTAGTGTTTTCAGCCAGGTTAAGAGGTGTGCATATGTTGGTGTACCATTACTGTATTGATTGTGTCTGTAGTGTTGGAGGGAATCGAAGTGTCTAAATTTTACAGTGTGTCTCATTCACCCCAATCACAGGTGCTATCTTTCCACGGGTCACGGAGAATTCATTTTGTTAGTGAATTTAAGTGTGTTTGTACTGATTCGGGTTTTTTCTCAAGGGGGCGCTTCCACTGCAATTACCATTTAATAATAATAAACCCCAAGTCAAGTGAGAATAGAATTCCCTTTTTACCTGTTATATATATATATATATATATATATATATATATATATATATATATATACAGTCAACCCTCACTTTACGCGGTCCCACATTCCGC
Organism: Homarus gammarus; assembly: GCA_958450375.1. NCBI lineage: Eukaryota > Metazoa > Arthropoda > Malacostraca > Decapoda > Nephropidae > Homarus > Homarus gammarus. The sequence continues at coordinate 42,234 of CAUDMG010000053.1, forward strand.
GTTTCCACGTTTACGCTGTACCCTGCCGAAACCCGGGATGTTCACATTCCGCAGTGCGTGTACCCCTTTATGCAGAGAGTGTCCGGCTCGCCGCTATTTTTAGATTCGCCCCTCCTGCCTGCTCCCGCCTCCGCCTCCGCCTGGGCAAGCCGCGCTGTAAGGTTGCGCAGTGCATGTCTCTGTTGCGTTATCAGTGACGTCATATGACGTATCGGACTGTGATTGGCCATGCATCCCTACCTCCCTCCGCTGCTAGCTGTGATTGGTTTAAAGTAATATGACCTGTCCACCCGGGGGAGGGATGGAGAGAGGAAAGACGACGCTTGACCTAGCCGCGGCAGTTTCATCCCTCCAGGCCACACCCTGTAATCGTGCATCCATTGTTCCGTAAAATGGCTTCCGCCGGACCACCGCCCCCAGAGAGAAACCTTTCCTTGCTTGGACCCAGCCGCCCTAAGCCAAAGAAGACACGACGTTCCTTAAGATACGAGGTGAAGTAAAAGATCATCCTAGAGTTGGAGAAAGGAACAAGACAGGTTGATTTAGCGTCAGCATATTGTGAACGAATCTACGATCCGGACGATAAAGAAGGATGCAGCCAAGATAAAGGAGCACATGACCATCACAAAGTCTACAGGTGCTTCTATGATCAAGTATTTCCACAACCAGGTGCTTCTCAAGACGGAAAAATTACTTGTGAGCTACTTGGTGCGTCAGGCGCAACGGAACATGGCGGTGACATGCGCTCTGTTAAGGAGTATGCACGTGAACTGTATGCTGCAGTGTCACGAAAGATGGGAATTACAGAGCCCAAACTCTTTAATGCTTCCTCTGGGTGGTTACAGAGGTTTAAGATGCGGAACAAGATCACCAATATCAACATTGGTGGTGAAGAAGCTAGTGCTGACCGTGTTGCGGCTAGGGAATTTCCTCCGTTTTTACGTGAGATTATACAGGAAGGACAGTACACCGATGACCAGGTGTTTAACATGAACGAATCTGGTCTTTTTTGGAAAAAGCTACCTTCCAAGACCTTCGTTGTGAAGAATGCCAGCAAGATTCGGGGCCAGAAGTTGCAGAAGGAGCGCATCACCGTCCTGCTTACCACCAATGCCTCCGGTACCTGTAAGCTCAAGTTATCGGTGATCCACACAGCACGCAAGCCGCACGCCAACAAGAGCATGGACATGACCAAGCTAAATGTCCACTGGCTGACCACACGTAAGGCGTGGATGTTCTCTACACTGTACCTCTCCTGGTTTGATGACTGTTTCATTCCCGATGTAAAGAAATTCTGTGAGCAACAGAATGTGCCATTCAAGATTTTGTTGCTGCTGGACAACGCACCAGGACACTCCCCTCTACTGTTAGATCGTCACCCCAACGTAAAAGTGGTCTTCCTTCCTCCCAACACTACGTCTATATTACAGCCCATGGACCAAGAGTTTGTCTGTAATGTAAAAGCTGCATTCTCTACTAAAAAATCCAAGCTCCTGAACGACTACACCAACACCAGGGAAGAGTTGCGTAACCTGAGTGACACCCATAGCACGAGCGAAGACGACGAGGATCAACAGTTGGCAGAGCAAAAAATACTTTTCAAACAATTCTGGAGAATATTCAACATCAAGAAAACTGTGGACTTCTTGGTGGAGGCATGGGATCAGCTGTCTGTAGCAACTGTTCGTCACGCATGGAGACATGTGTTGCAAGGCATTCCGGCCGTTAGGCAGAGTCAATCTGTGACTGGTGAGGTTCAGACTGTTGCAGTAGCAGTGGACCTTGCCAGAGAAGCTGCACAGAGTGTTACAGCTGCAGGCTTCTCTGAGACCACCAACGACGACATCCTGGAGGTGATAAGGGATCCTAATGTGACTACCGACGAGATGGTAGATGATGATGACGTCAGTGAAGAGGCAGGTGGTGCGTCATCCCAAGAAAAACGCCAGTTATCCCATAGTAATGTAAGGGGTGCCATCGAGTGTATTGAGAAAGTCAAGCTCCTCCTTTCCGACGACCCTGACGCAAACAGGTATGAAATCTTCACTACCCAGCTGTTGCAGACTATGGAGCCCTACTTCAAGGTTTATCACAACAACATAAACACTAGCCGTCAGCAAAGCAGAACAGAGTTCTTCCCCCGCAACCCACCACAGCCAGCCCAAGCCAGTGATAGTGACAGAGGTAGAGACAGTGAAGATGACTTTGAGAGATTTGTCAGGGAGGCCCTGACAAGTGTGGATGACAGTGATGGTGACTCACCTGAGGGCCAGTAGCCTGCCCTCTGCCTCCGAACCAGCCTCCATCCCCGTATGCCGACCCATCTCTTCAACCTAACTTTTAGTTTTCCTAACATAACCTTTATTTTTCCTAACCTAACCTCTTCTATATTAATTGTGTGTGCATACCATCATAAAGTTAAGATAAAATTTTTACTACAACATAGTTGTGTGTCGTCAAAAAGTGGAGTTTGGGGGTCGGCCCGGTCTCTATTTCAATTAATCCCATATGTTATGTTGTTCACTTTACGCGTTTCTCACTTTCCGCGGTACCCTGTGGGTTGTATTAACCGCGTAAAGTGAGGGTTTGTATATATATATATATATATATATATATATATATATATATATATATATATATATATATATATATATATATATATATATGCTGATAACCACAAGGAAAGAAGAAAACACGAAGTTCCCAAGCGCTTTCGTATACTTCACATCTTCAGGGGTGAGTACAAACTAAGTAGAAGTTCAGAACAAGTTATATATAAATATATACAGAGGAGGGTGAGATCAAGTCCACAGAGGTCAAGTATAGGTAATGACCCTACTAATCTTCACAAAAGCACCCAACCTTCTCACCTGGTTACAAATCCTCTTAATAAAAAAATTGTCTAATTTGTGCATACTATTACTCAAATTCATGTTAACGGATTCGGTATGTTTAATGAGACTAGATTCTATAATGTTCCTACTGTCAATTGAATTACAAGGTAATATTGAGGAGGCATTATCCCAGTCAATGCAATGTTTATTATCCCTGACATGAACAAAGCATTGGATTCCTGGCCTGACCTAACACTATATTTATGTTGTTTAAGTCTAGTTACAAGATCTTTACCTGTCTGGCCTAAGTTAAACATATTACATTCCTTGCAAGTGACTTTATAAATGCAGCCATTTGTATTGTTGGGGGGAGTTCTTGATTAACATTTGTTTAACAGTGCATGAGTTTTTAAATGCCACATTGACGTTCCAGGTTTTTAGTTGTAAAGGAATTTGAGAGAAATTTTTGTGAAATGGTAATATTAAGATATTCTTATGGTCATGGGTGGGCTTGGGATCAGTTCTATAAAAAGTTTTCTTAGTAATGTTTAGGCATTTGTCTATGAAAGATCTAGGGTATTTAAGGTTTGAGCCAATATTATATATATATTTGTATTCCTCATCGATGAATTCCGGACTGCAAATTCTCAAGGCACGTAAAAACATTGTTGAAAATACTGACTGTTTGACTTTATTATGGTGGGCAGAATAATAATGAATGTATGAACACACATTAGTTGGTTTTCTATAAATACTGAACTTAAAAGTGTTACCTATTCTGTGTATCAGGCAGTCTAGGAATGGCAATTTACAGTCTTGCTCTAATTCCACAGTGAATTTGATCGAGGGGGCTAAGTTGTTAAGTTGTGGCAGGAAAGCTTTTAGGTCCTCATTACATGGCCAGAGACATAATATACTGCCAGACTGTGGGGTCACTAAATTCAAGAGGATAACTTAACTCTAATCTTAATCTCCAAGGGTCGCTGCCACCAGACCCCCTCTGGACAGCATGCAGCTCGTTAGGTAGCGGGCAGAGTGGACTAGGCATTGGGTTAGGTTTTCCATTGATCAGATCGATAAGGGTAAAGAAGGGTGAAACCATAACATGTCTTCATTGATTTATTTCTTATAAAACACACTGGTAAAAAAAACACATACAACCACACTGTGGACCATAATTCCAAGGCCTGTCCCAGGGTATAGCACTGGCGCCTCTAACAACTGTTGTTGTGGTCGGTTACACTCCGACCCGAGATGGGTCTGGGGTCCTCGGCCCACGAGGTAGAGTAGAGCCGATTAATCATGACGAATCAGCGCCATTACTCCTATATTGACCACTGCTGGGTATCCACCGGCTCCGAGCGACCGGTGGGTTTCAATTAAGCCCACCCTCGATCTGGAGACAAACGGGAATCAGCGTCAGGGGACTGAGAAACATGACAACACCAATTAACTCTCTTGTCTAGACGACAGACGTATTTACGTTATATTACTTCTACACTGGGTGAATGACAATTCAACTTAAATCATGAACACTGGTGAACACTGATAATCACTACAATTGACTGAATTAACTGAATGGCTAGGAAACAGACATACCTGGAGACAAACGGGAATCAGCGTCAGGGAACGCTGACGCCTCGCCATCTCGAGCTTATATACCCCTGAGTTGCCAGCGATTGCTACTCACGCAATGACAATAATCACAAACAAACTAACTGTTACTCATTCAAAGATGACCCTCAGTTGACAAAGGTCTGGCGAATTACTTGGGTTGATTTAAACAGACTAATTCAAGGTTGCGTTGGCCAGTAGAGAGTGCAATAAACGTAGTGACAACTGTGTTCGAAGGCGGGGCTTACTGAGAGTGATCCTGAGGGTAAAACGCTCCTGAGATTCTACAAGCGCGGTGGATTTGAATATTATGTAGCGTAATATGAATTAAAACGGGTTTTTAGGAATGACGATGAGGTGCGCAGTACAATAATACATCATCAACATATCTAAACCAGACTGCTGAGGGTGGTAAAATATGACTAATAGTTTCTTTTCAAAGAATTCCATATATAGGCTGCTTAATACAGGTGAGAGTGGATTACCCATTGCCATACCAAATTTTTTTGAGCATAATATTCTCCATTTAATTCGAATTTGCAATCCTTAATACATAGTTTGATGAGTTCGATGAAGTCGTCTTTCGAGACGGGCAGTGAAATATCATCCAGGGAATCTATAAGGAACTCTAGTAAATCATCAACTGAGACTTTTGTAAAGAGTGATGTTACATCAAAGCTGACCAGTTTAAAATCATAATTAATGTGTAAGTTATTGAGTTTATCAACCAGATCCATATTATTCTTGATATTGGAGTTAGAAATGTTGCCAACTAGGGGATTTAGTGAAGAAACTAACCATTTAGATAGTTTATAAGGGATTGACCCAATTGAGCTAATGATGGGTCTTGCTGGGTTATTGGGCTTGTGGGTCTTGATTACACCTTACATGTATGGCAGTGGAGGGGACGTTGAAGTGAGATGTTTAATGAGAGTAGCTTTGCCTCTCAATAGGGACTTCAGTTTTTTGTTGAACTGGGTGTTGACAGTGTTGAGAGGATTATTTATGAGTTTAGAATATGTTGTAGTATCACATAAAAGGTCATTCATTTTAGAGATATAGTCATCTTTGTTTAAAATCGCTACTGTGTTGGCTTTATCTGCTTTAGTGACATGTAGATCCTTATTTTTCTTAAGGGCTCGGATTGCTTTGGAGAATCTTTCTGGACAGTTTGGAATGCAAGGCTTGGACATAGATGCATACACAACACCTTTAAACATGTTCACTTCTTCACTTGTCAAATTACTGAATTTCTCCAAATTGCAAAATGCTCTGGCTATGTCAACACTGTCGACTCCCTTGTTAGAACCATCAAAACTTAAACCATAGCCGAGGGCACACAAGGTATCATTGTCTAGTTGTTTAGAGGAGAGATTCACTACACAGTTATTATTGGCATCCTTAGTCCAATCACTATTTCTAATAAGGAGTGCCAATTTGTGGTCTATCTTAGCTTGAAGATCAGAACGCTCACGTCTCAGGTTATCAAAACAGTAGTCCAACATGAACTTTTTCCAATAACTCGGTATGGTCATATTAAAAGCACGCTTTTTTTGTCTTACAATACGGAAGGCTTCATCCACTTCAATTTTCTTTATTTCAAAATGTTTCTTAAGGATGATTTCTTGGAACTCATCAAAGGGGCGGTCAGACATCTTCAGGACACGTTATATATATATGTAACCGGTCGGAAAATACTGGACTTTAATTTCTCACTTGACTTGGGGATTATTAAAGACTATTAGATGGTAATGCAGTGGAAGCGCCCCTTTGAGAAAAATCCCGAACCAGCACAAGAACACTTAAATCTACTAACCAAAATGAATTGTCCATGCCCGTGGAAGGATAGCGTCTGTGACTGGGATGAATGAGACACACTGTAAAATTTAGACACTTATATTCCCTCCAACACTACAAACACAATCAAATAATGGTACACCAATATGCGCACCTCTTAACTTGAACTTAAAACACTACTCTGGGGAATAAAAGTTATACATGATATAGAAATTATTAGAAACTCAGGCAACAATAAATTTGAAGTATTAAGAAATGTTGCTTGCACACATAAAACAGGCCTTAAGGGCTTTCACAAAATAATATCAGTCACTTCAGAGGTGGTATAAAAATAAGAAATTAATAATTCCACCATGAATAGGCCTAAAGGGCACTCAATATAATTATGTTACCCCAACAGATGCACACTTCCTAACCTAACTTAACCACTGCGCTGGGGAACAAAGGTTATACCTGAGATCAGAATTATAAAGAAAAATTAAATGCATTAAAAGAATTAAGTCACAGTATCACTCTGCTTCCGCTTAGCGACACAAACATTCAAGAAACACTACTATCAAAATTATTTAAGAAATATTAAACCACACACGTCAAGATAACATCAGTCTGAGAAATGGTATTAACTACACCCGTAATAAGGGAGATAAAATGTTCCTCTAGGTATCTCCTAGAGTCCTAGACTCACTGTCTCAGTGTGTGACCATTAATTTACTCAGATAGCCTCAGTGTACTCCCAGTGCGTCCATGGGCAGGAAGAGAGAACGCCAGCAGGTGTCTATGGCCAGTAGGTAACACTTCTAGCTGACCGAGGACACGTGGTGTTGTGCACTCGAGTGGTAAGAACTGATCACCCACTGCTGATGCTGGTCCCGTGTCGTTTTAGTTGTCGGGAGCACTGGTTCACTCAAGAGATCCTTTGCTACCCCGCTAAACAGTGACAGGCCTACACTGATCGGTCCAATGGCGACAATCGCCACCCTCAATCATCAACGGCAGTCTCAAACGGCAGTCAATCTCTCTCATTCAACTCCGGTCAAGTGGGTTCTGACAGAAACCCTGAAATGAACTCACTGTTAGCTCTAGTTAACTTTACCACTGCCCTATCTAAACCCTGTCTGAGATTGAATGAGACTTACTTGTTATACTGCAATAGGGCAGCACAGGTGACTAGGCCACGTGACTATTTCTGTGACGGACGCGCAGGAACGTCTTGCTGGATCGAATGCTTCTACTTGACTAAGGACCAGCCAGCGTCTCGACTCTCTCCAAGGCGCTAGCTTAGGCCTACGTGACATATTTTCCGCCGAACTAATAACTCCTTGGGACACCCGTAACATTATTCAGACTGATAAACGATGCATAATAATTTCAAATTCAATAATAGTCCCTTAACTTCATGAATCGCATCATTATTAATTCGGCAAATTACATTCAATCTCATATAGACCTATTTCCATCACCTCTCGCTATGTGCGGGGAGCGCTCTCTTCCCTCAGACGACCTTGAAAGCTCAGTATCGCCAATGGCGCGGCGTTTGAAATTACACTGAAATTTCTGAATATTACATATATATATATATATATATATATATATATATATATATAATATATGTATGTATGTATATATATATATATATATATATATATATTTCATTAGCCCAATAAAGCACGCGGACTTCTACATACAATCAACACCTCAACCCGCCAGGATTCGAACCCACGGCCCACAAGCCTATGACTATGACCGGGGAACGCTAACCGCTAGACCACCAGGATACTAAAAGCAGTCCTAGACTTTGTTATATTTCACACAAAGCCTGTTCAACGAGCTTATGGCGCCGTGAACCTCTAATGGGGACCACCCGTACCACTTAGGTGGTCAGAGTAACGTTTTACCAAATCCGGCTTCGAAACACGAGGATCCATATATATTTCATTAGCCCAATAAAGCACGCGGACTTCTACATACATATATGGATCCTCGTGTTTCGAAGCCGGATTTGGTAAAACGTTACTCTGACCACCTAAGTGGTACGGGTGGTCCCCATTAGAGGTTCACGGCGCCATAAGCTCGTTGAACAGGCTTTGTGTGAAATATAACAAAGTCTAGGACTGCTTTTAGTATCCTGGTGGTCTAGCGGTTAGCGTTCCCCGGTCATAGTCATAGGCTTGTGGGCCGTGGGTTCGAATCCTGGCGGGTTGAGGTGTTGATTGTATGTAGAAGTCCGTGTGCTTTATTGGGCTAATGAAATATATATGGATCCTCGTGTTTCGAAGCCGGATTTGGTAAAACGTTACTCTGACCACCTAAGTGGTACGGGTGGTCCCCATTAGAGGTTCACGGCGCCATAAGCTCGTTGAACAGGCTTTGTGTGAAATATAACAAAGTCTAGGACTGCTTTTAGTATCCTGGTGGTCTAGCGGTTAGCGTTCCCCGGTCATAGTCATAGGCTTGTGGGCCGTGGGTTCGAATCCTGGCGGGTTGAGGTGTTGATTGTATGTAGAAGTCCGCGTGCTTTATTGGGCTGATGAAATATATATGGATCCTCGTGTTTCGAAGCCGGATTTGGTAAAACGTTACTCTGACCACCTAAGTGGTACGGGTGGTCCCCATTAGAGGTTCACGGCGCCATAAGCTCGTTGAACAGGCTTTGTGTGAAATATAACAAAGTCTAGGACTGCTTTTAGTATCCTGGTGGTCTAGCGGTTAGCGTTCCCCGGTCATAGTCATAGGCTTGTGGGCCGTGGGTTCGAATCCTGGCGGGTTGAGGTGTTGATTATATATATATATATATATATATATATATATATATGCTGATAACCACCAGGAAAGAAGAAAGCACGAAGTTCCCAAGCGCTTTCGTGTAATTCATATCTTCAGGGGTGAGTACAGACTGTACAGTCTGTACTCACCCCTGAAGATGTGAATTACACGAAAGCGCTTGGGAACTTCGTGTTTTCTTCTTTCCTGGTGGCTATCAGCATATACCTAGATCACGCGCACCTACAGTGATTTACTTGCATATATATATATATATATATATATATATATATATATATATATATATATATATATATATATATATATATATATATATATATATATGTATGTATATATATATATATATATATATATATATATATATATATATATATATATATATATATATATATATATATATATATATATATATATATATATATATATATATATTGCTACGAACCACGTCATCAATTGTCATGATCTACCTACCCAGCACTACGAACCACGCCATCTATTGTCATGATCTACCTACCCAGCACCATGAGCAACGCCCTCCAGGGACGAAACCCGAGTATGACTAGTCTTAGTTACCACTCCTGGGTTTCCTTTCTCCATATCCTGGTTGTTGCGTCACCTCCTCCAAGTCTTCCTCATCAGCTCCAGTTCGAGGAGAGTTGAGTTCACTCTGGGAAGTGACCACACTAGGATCACCTATCCTGGAAACCTACGGCACAGTGACTACCTACCACCGTCTTCAATACTCAGCCTTACTCGTCAGCCATCTCAGTACTGCACTTGAGTATTTTGTAATCTTATATTGCCTCCCCACCTCCACATGCTTTAGAATGTTGTATGTTGTATAAATATGTATATACTGTTAAGCCAATGTTGCGTATGTTTAGGTTAAGTATGGCTAAGGGTAATTTATAAGAAGCTGAATATTTTGTTAAGGAATTTATGGTACTTTATTATACACAACAAAAACTCGCATCCTTTGTCTACCCTTTTATAGTCCGATTGTCTTTATTTTTTTATTGTTGTTGCCTGTTGGGATCTGGGTAGACTGTTAACTATATTGTAAATCCCCAACTCGTAACAATATATATACATATATATATATACAATGAACACCTCAACCCGCCAGGATTCGAAGCCATGGCCCACAAGCCTATGACTGTGACCGGGGAACGCTAACCGCTGGACCACCAGGATACTAAAAGCAGTCCAAGACTTTGTTATATTTTACACAAAGCCTGTTCAACGAGCTTATGGCGCCGTGAACCTCTAATGGGGACCATCCGTATCACCTAGGTGGTCAGAGTAACGTTTTACCAAATCCGGCTTCGAAACACGAGGATCCATAAGCTCGTTGAACAGGCTTTGTGTGAAATATAACAAAGTCTAGGACTGCTTTTAGTATCCTGTTGGTCCAGCGGTTAGCGTTCCCCCGGTCACAGAAATAGGCTTGTGGGCCGTGGGTTCTTATCCTGGCGGGTTGAGGTGTTGATTGTATGTAGAAGTCCGCGTGCTTTATTGGGCTAATGAAATATATATATATATATATATATATATATATATATATATATATATATATATATATATATATATATATACATGCAGGGTGCTTCACCAAAGAGTACATTAAATTGGAGGATGAAATCCTTGGATAATTCGGAACCACAAAGTCTCTATGGTAAAATGTCAGGTTCTCCATTGTTTCCATGTTACAATGCATTTAAGATGTTGTATTAATGAGAGTGAATTTCATGTGAAACTCCCTCCCCCCTGTAACTGCCTCTATCTCATTCGGTCATACATGGTCCCTGCCTCATGGCACCTGTGTCAGCCATCTGTATCACACTGTACTGCTGTACATAAGACATCTGTGGATAAATGATTACAAAAAGCTTACATAATGACGCATAATTACTAATATTCATACTAATATACAATAATCAAAGCTTTCTTACAAGTCATTACTATAAGCTTGGAATTTAATCTAAAGAAAACGGGACAGAATGTAAACTAAATACAATGGGTGACTGAAACAAATATTGAGGGAACATGGGAGGTGACTGTAACATTTTACACAAACATTATACAGATGTTTGAAGTATAGTTGTAAAGAAACATTTGTGGGGTATGGGTTGTTTGTGTTCACACTCAGGATGGGATGGAGAAAGGAAACTCACAATGTGCTCTCTGTATACATGTTGTATTGGATGTACAATGCAGCTTGGTGCTGGGAAGGCAGCATGGTTACAACCGTGATGTAGAGAGAGCTGGTTGGTGAGGATGCTCAGAGGAGGACAGCTTGTGGGACGCCATGCTCGCCGGCGGGAGCGAGGGCCGCCAGGCAGGCGGAGGAGGAGGAGGTGTTGCTGGCTGGTCAGTGTAGGTAAAAAGAGAGAGATCACCACGAGGTCAGGTCTTAAATAGCGGGGGGTAGGCGTGGCATAGTAGTTGACCTCCGTGATGTATGGCGGCGCTGGTTGACCCAGACCACGAGGCACACACTGTGGAATTCGCGGGGTCGGCTACTCAGCGACAAACAGCGTTTGTAGGGGAGAAATCCACTACAATACTCCCTCCTTCCCTCCAGGCGGTGTAGGAGACTTGTTGTCTGCAGGGTTGCATGGCACATGTGAGGCAGAACGGGCGGTGCATGCCTCATGTGAGACAACGGCGATGGCGTGGATGAGCCGGCCGCTAGGGGAGACAACTGTCTAGATACACAATATCTGTGGGAGTAGAGAGGGAGAAAAAGGGTGTGTGTTGGCATTGAATGTTGTTCTTCCCTCACGGCAGGTACAGAGTCGTCAGATGCGCCTGCTGGGGTGTGTGGGCCTGGGTCAGGAGCAGGGGCTGCATCAGCAGAAGCGGATGACGGCTCTTGACAGCAGCTGGGTCCACGACAGCAGCAGGGTGCAGGACAGTAGCAGGGAGTACCTGAGGGAGAAAAGAGGGGTGTGTGGGTCCGCACTCAGGCGCATGGGCCGCGTCGGGAGCAGGGGCTGCATCAGGAGGCGCGGCAGGGGGTACTGCTGGGCCGGGGGCGGCGTCTGAGGCAGGACGGGTGTGTTGGGGTCGGTAGGACGTGGTGCTTGGGGCAGGAATAGGAGCGGCTGTCTGCTTAGAGTAGCAGAGCTGCTCTAGGGTGTCTAACCTGCGGTTTAGAGACAGTAGCTGTAGAGCCAATGAGAGCAGCTTCTGGGTGGATAAGCCAGTCTTCCATGTTGCTTGAAGACTGGGAGAGTGATCAGTTTCTCCTCCATCCTGTGTGAGTTCGAATCTCCGGGGGTCACCATTTGTAGGGTATGAGACGTTTGGTTCACACTCAGAATGGGATGGAGAAAGGAAACTCACAATGTGCTCTCATGTATACATGTTGTATTGGATGTACAATGCAGCTTGGTGCTGGGAAGGCAGCATGGTTACAAGCGTGATGCAGAGAGAGCTGGTTGGTGAGGGTGCTCAGAGGAGGACAGCTTTTGGGTAGCCATGCTCGCCGGCGGGAGCGAGGGCCGCCAGGCAGTGGCGGAGGAGGTGGTGTAGCTTGCTGCGGCTGTAGCTAGAAGAAGAGAGTTGGTTGGTGAGGATGCTCAGAGGAGGACAGCTTGTGGGTCGCCATTCTCGCCGGCGGGAGCGAGGACCGCCAGGCAGGCGGAGGAGGAGGAGAAGGTGTTGCTGGCTGGTTGGTGTAGGTAGAAAGAGAGAGGTCACCACGCGGTCAAGTCTTGAATAGCGGGGGGGGGGGGGGTAGGCGTGGCTTAGTAGTTGACCTCCGTGATGTATGGCGGCGCTGGTTGACCCAGACCACGAGGCATACACTGGGGAATTCACGGGGTCGGCAACTCAGCGACAAACAGCGTTTGTAGGGGAGAAATCCACTACACAGTATACAGATGTTTGAAGTGTAGTTGTAAAGAAACATTATACAGATGTTTGAAGTGTAGTTGTAAAGAAACATTATATAGGTGTTTGAAGTGTAGTTGTAAAGAAACATTATACAGATGTTTGAAGTGTAGTTGTAAGTAACATTATGATGATATTCTGAGGACTAATTTTTTTCAGGCGAAACCGACTGAAAAAAAGACGCTCCGTGTACTGGCGATGCTCTCTCCAGATGAAGATGTGTTTCGAGGCGTCTCCAGTTTCCTTGACATGTTCGTGCTAGCTGTCCACCGTGACTACTGTGGGCACGGTCTCGCGAGCAGGCTGGTGAAGGTAATTAGTCTTTACAAATCAAGTTTAGAAATAATTGTATGTTAAAGCTCACAACTTTTGTTCAGTGATAAGAAATGTGTCTCCATCCACGGCTTTTCACTAAACATTTCTACCTACACAGGTCCCAGGCCAAATTCATTCCAGAGTTCTCTTGCACCCATATTATATCATGCGTTGTAATCTTATTTGGTGCCATTGATCAGTTAGTGTCGACTGGAAATAACCTCCCATCTCTGAACTGACACCCCCGCTTAGTAGGGGACAGCTCATTGCCCAACAACTGTTGCATTGTTAGAGAACTTCTGTAAGAGTGGTATTTGGCAGCAGCTGAAGTTAGGGGCAAGCTTTCCAGTTGGAACCCTGCTGCGGAGACCGAGGTTCTGCTGACAAGAGGTAACGATAATTGTCCATACAGTAGAAATATTACAGTTCACCCACACACGCAACTCATCATGAGTAAAGTCCAGTTGAGGAAATGTATTCAACACTCTCCAGCCAATGCGTTCTTTTTACCAACGTTATACAAGGATGAAACAGTGGCACAACCCGTGATGGCTTGCACAAACATAAGATGGTTCTTGACTGTGAGAATGATGGATTGCTGAATTTCATGAATGCTGTAGACCAGTGGTTCTTAACCTTTTTACTACCACGCCCCCTCTAGGAATTGGTCCTTCCCTCCACGCCCCCCTTGCATCTATGAATAAAATTCCCTCCCAGATTATAAAGAAAAATGAAAATAGACTTGCTGAGAGCGGTTGTATGTACCGAGAATGTAGACGTCATAGCAATCACCGAAACTTGGATGAATCTGGCGAGCAAAAATTTTTTATCAGAGTACCACATAGAAGGGTACAACCTTTTTCACAAGGACAGGGAAGGTAGGAAGGGGGTAGGGGTCGCACTCTTCGTCAAGGATACATTAAAATGTTGTACTAATAATTCAATAAAGGGTGAAATAGGAACCGAGTCTGTGTGGGTAGAAATCACGGAAGGAAGAGAAAAACTAATTATGGGAGTGATTTACAGGCCCCCAAGTCTTGGCAAAGAAGCAGCTCGGCCCATATGGCAGGAAATGAGTAGGGCAGCAAAATATAACAACCTATGCATTATGGGGGATTTCAACTTCAGAAATATTGACTGGGACAACATTGTAGGCGACTATGAATCTGAAGACTTCCTAGACGCAGTACAGGACAATTTTTTGAAACAACTAATTACAGAACCTACTAGAGGTGACAATATATTAGACCTAGTATTAACAAATAAAGAAAATATTATCAGAGATATCACAGTAGGGGAAGAACTAGGTAACAGTGATCACAGAGAAATCAGGTTCACCCTAAATTGGGAAACGAAAAACAATGACAATATGGTCAGAGTCCCAAACTTTCGGTTGGCGGAATATCAGGGGTTAAGAAGGTATCTAGGTGAGGTCACCTGAGAACAGTCACGTCAGTTCCCAGTAGGAAGGGATGAGGTCATAGATGACACAACAATTGATCATGACTAAATATATTTACTAGTATACTACATAAAGCACAAGAACAAAATATACCACACAGAAAAATTAGGTCAAATAAGAATGAGCCAAGGTGGATGACCAGAAAACTTAAACATGACATAGGAATAAGGAAAGGAATATATAAGTAATTAAAGGGAGGGGAGGAGCAGCTCAGAAACAGGTATAATGAACTATCTAGGAATGTTAAGAAAAATGTAAGGAAAGCAAAGGGAGACTATGAAATCAAAATAGCAAGAGAATCCAAGGCGAATCCCAAGGGATTTTTCCAGGTATATACGACAAAGGTCAAGGACAAAGTTGGGCCTTTAAAGTCAGGGAGGGGAGAATTAATAAATGGCAGTGAAGAAAAAAGCAAAGCATTGAACAGCTACTTCTTATCAGTTTTCACAAAAGAAATTTGCGATGAAATTCCGGAGGTGGAACTGATATTTAGGGGAAAGGAAGAAGAGCAATTAAAGAATATCACTATCAGAAAAGAGGATGTTCTTAAGAAGATAAATAAACTAAAGAATACAAAATCCCCAGGGCCAGATGAAATTTTTCCTCGAGTCTTAAAAGAGTGTAGGGAACAGATTAGCGGACCCCTCGTAAACTTATTTACAAAATCATTAGACACTGGAGTTGTGCCAGAGTTGTGGAAACAGGCAAATGTAATACCCATATTCAAAAAGGGAGACAGAGCATCAGCGTCAAATTACCGGCCGATCAGTTTGACGTCAGTAGTGGGGAAATTTCTTGAATCAATTATAGCAGATAGCATCCGATCGCATCTAGAGAAAAGCAAATTAATCTACGACTCTCAACATGGGTTTACAAAGGGAAAATCTTGTCTAACAAATCTGCTAACGTTTTTTAGGAAAGTCTTCGAGGTAGTAGATAATGACGAAAATTACGATGTTATTTACTTAGACTTTAGCAAAGCATTTGACAGAGTACCGCATCAGAGGCTTCTGAGAAAAGTTAAGGCTCATGGTATCGAGGGGAAAGTCTTAAATTGGATAAAATCATGGTTCACCGATAGAACGCAGAGGGTCAGCGTAGATGGTGTTAAATCTGAGTGGGGCCGTGTAACCAGTGGGGTTCCCCAGGGGTCAGTACTAGGCCCACTCTTGTTCATAATCTACATAAACGATTTAGATACTGGGATCAGCAGTGACATAAGCAAGTTTGCGGATTACACCAAAACAGGGCGGCAAATTAATTCAGGGCAGGATGCAAATGCATTACAGGAGGATCTAAATAAACTGCAGGGGTGGTCTGAAAAATGGCAAATGAAATTCAACACCAACAAGTGCAGCGTGCTTAATATTGGAAGAACAAATACTTATAATGTATACAGCCTTAACAACATCAACCTAGAGAAGTCGACTTGTGAAAGAGACCTAGGGGTACTTGTAAGCCCGGACCTTCGGCCTAGAAAATAGTGCGTTAATGTTCGAAATAAGGCAAACAGAGTATTGGGTTATATATCTAGAAGTGTAAGTAACAAGAGTGCTGAGGTCTTATTGCAACTATATCTTGCGCTAGTTAGGCCGCACCTCGATTATGCGGTTCAGTTCTGGTGCCCCTATTATAGAATGGATGTTAATTCACTAGAGTCGGTGCAGCGAAGAATGACAAAAATGATTCCGGGACTTAGAAACCTTCCATATCAGGATAGGTTAAAGAAACTTAACTTGCATTCCCTAGAAAGACGAAGAGTGCGGGGAGATATGATAGAAGTATTTAAGTGGGTGAAAGGAATCAATAAAGGGGATATAGATAAAGTTCTTATAATATCCGAACAGGATAGGACTCGGAGCAACGGATTCAAGTTGGATAAGTTTAGGTTTAGGAGGGAGATAGGAAGAAACTGGTTCACAAATAGGGTGGTGGACGAGTGGAACAAGCTTAGCAACTTTGTAGTAAGTGCGGGAACTCTGGAAAGTTTCAAAAGGAGGCTAGATAGATTCATGGATGATAGAGAGTGGCAGTAACTCTCGACAGGAGCTGCCATGCACAGGCCAACCGGCCTATTGCAAACTCCTTATTTTCTTATGTTCTTATGTTCTTAGTCTTTTTATTGAGTATAAATTAGTGAGATACTTGACACTGCTTCTTAGCTACTAGATCTTGAATGCGTGGTTGAATGCCAGAGAGTGCACAAGGTAAATCCCCTTCAACGTTCAGCCTGTTTCTGTACTTGGTCTTGACAGCAACGAGCGTGGAAAATGCAGCTTCACAAAGATACGTGGATCCGAACATAGTGAGTATCAAAAGAGCCTGATGTGAGATCAGAGGGTAAACAGGAAGGTACTTGACCCAGAACGTCTCAAGATCCAGTTCTTTGAAGTCTTCCTTAGCTGTGGAGTTGAACTTCAACTCAAGAAACTCCTCTTGCACTTCATCCGAAACATCAGCTACTTCACATTGAAATGGGTTCCTGATGAATTTCCAGGCTACACGCTTCGCGTCTATCTCTGGGAAGTATCTGATGAATTCTGTTTTCAAGTCCGTTAGATGAGTCATTATTTGTTTCTTTAACTCAGAATCAAGGTTACCGTGAATGAGAGCAGAATCCAAGTTACTAAAACTGGCTGTATTTCCCTGCTGTATTCGACACTTCCAGAGGTCGAGTTTGGCCATGAAGGTTCGAATGGTGTCGTGGTGCATGATGTTGATGTTTTTCCCTTGTAGTTTAAGGTTGAGAGCATTCAACGCTTCGAAGATGTCCACCAGGTAAGCTAGAGATAGCTGAAAGCCTTCAGACTGGAACTTGTCATGGAGATCTGCCTTCTGCTTCGAATCAAGAAATATTGCTGCTTCTTCTCGTAGTTCATAAAGCCGTCCAAGCATGTTCCCCTTTGATAGCCATCGTACGTTCGCGTGAAAAAGCAAGGTTTCATGTTCAGATTCCATATCCTTACACAGCAGTTTGAAGAGACGACTGTTTAAGGCTCCATCTTTGATAAAGTTGACTACCTTGATAGCCACGTTCAGGACATCCTTCATTTCAGCAGGTAAAGTTCTGGATACTAAAGATTCACGATGAAGTATGCAGTGTGTACCTTCAACAGACGGATTTTTTTTCTTTCACCATTGTAATGAATCGAGACTGCAGACCAAGCATGGCTTGAGCTCCATTAGTGCACACTCCTACCAGCGAGTCCTACGAAAGTTGGTTTTTCTGAAAGAAGTTTGATACCTGTACATCATGAAAAATAGCTGCTGCTGTTGTACAACTTCCCATGGGGTGACAGAACAGCATTTCCTCTTTTACACTGTTGCCTGACATGAAACGAGCATACATCAGTAGCTGAGAACACTGAGCTATGTCAGTCGTTTCGTCACACTGGATGGGAAAAACAGGAGAATCTCTTACTTGGTCGAGAATTTGATCTTTGATGTCTTGAGACAATTCATCGATCCTTCCCTTGACTGTATCGTTTGATAGTGAAATTTGGGAAAGCTTGTTTGCACTATCTTTCCCCAGAACGAGTTCTGCTGCCCGGAGTATGCTTGGTTTTATGAGAAACTCTCCGATGTTATGGCTCTTCTTGCTCTTTGCAATCAACATGGCGATCTCATAGGAAGCCTCAACAACCTTTGAACTTTATTGCTGAAATGCCTCACTGCCGTCCAACTTAACTTGCTTCAAGGAGTGTCTTTTTGTTTCAAAGAATGCCTTGGGCTTGTCAGCTAGAGCAGGATGTGTTGTCCTTAAGTGGCGTTCCAAGCGTGAGGGCCGCATTCCATCCTTGCTCAGCCTTGTAACATATCACACACTGGGGGACCTCCGTGTCACCCTTTTGGAGAGACACGAATCCAAATCGAATATATTCGTCAAGATACTTCCGCTTCTTTGCACTCATTGCGAATTATTTGATGTGCAGTGGACAACACAAATCTGTGATCAAAACATAAGGCACGTGTAAGGTAAGATAAACATCACCACGTGCTCATGAACACCACAACATCATGATAATCTCAACCACATGATCAATAACAAACATTTGAAGTTCAGTACTGAGCCTTTCTTTGTTTTTCTCTTTGTCAAGAAAGATTTGCTGATTCTATACCGGGCAGCTGCCACCTGAACTATTTTTGTTCACATCAAGTGTATATTACAATAAACATATGTTGCCCGCTTCCTGATTGTTTAGAATGCTAATTAATCTTTTCACTACGATGTCTTCTTATTTATTTTATTCCGACTACCACCAGACGATTTTATTCGGCTGGGGAAGTTCCATCTCCTAATAAAGGTGTTAAATAAACTTCGCTGCTTCTACAAGATATAGACTCAAACATATCCATAATCCACACTAATCATACATGCCCCATTTTGCAAAAAAACACCTTACTTAGAGCACAGATTCATCCCCCTGGCATCCTTATGTAACTTAAGTATTTTCATCTGGCTATCGCTAGACGATTAGACTCAGCTGAGGAAACCCCATCGGTATTGTCAAAGCGTAATTCTGCATTGTATCCTCTCCCAACTAATATACACTTTCCATCTTCACCCCCAGCATCCCGTCCACCCCCCCGAGAAAGACGCCTACACGCCCTTCCTCTCTCCCTCCTGTGCACTTGCTAATCCTTCGAATTCACCCTCTAGAGTTCAGAAATGGACCCAACTGCATCTAGACCTGTAAATGTATAGACATTGACATTAGCATTGTTAAATACGAGGTTTACACGATCATCTGACAGACCATACAACTGCTCCCCACTTGGGTAGAAGTGCATCATAAAAACGCGGGATCTCCCTGTAATTTTCTACAAACGACAAGCTACTTGTGATAAAAATCAGTTCATGAGACCCATAACTTCCGATTGATGTACACAGGAATGGCTGAAAGAGGAAGATAAACAAATGAGCATAGTCTAATTGCCGATATAAAGCTATGTGCAATGACAGTAAGGCATCGTTGTGTGACTGTAGGGCCATCAGTCTTTGTCTTGATTAACCCATCCAGAAGGTGGTGAAGGAATATTGACACTAATTCACAAACACCTAACTGGCACATCTTAGGATAATGAGAGCATCATATTATGTTTTCGATCGTATTTTATCCTGAATTATAGCAGCAGCCATGTCTATGATAGCCTCCTGTGTCAAACCACTGTACACAAAGTTAAATCTGAGGATCATGTTGCCAGTATCTACGAAAGTATGAATGGTCTCTTTTCCTGACTCACTCGCAGTTATCATGGTCGACCACGTGGTCGTTTCTCATCATCTGGATTGCCAGCAAGTTGATTTCTGCAGTTGAAACGTACCTGGCAATAATGATGTTAAGTCCTTTCAGCAGCGATTAGGTCAGATATATTTTGCAAACGAAGTTTTACCACAGCCCCTCATTCATCGTTACGTTCATTAGTTTTCATGGTAATTGATTGCAAAAATGGTAGTGATTCAGCTTCATGAATATGCTCACGTTTTTTCAATGGTTCCTTCTGATCTTTTCCTTTATGTCTTTGATGGTCTTAGCACAGAACAGTCTCTTACAACGGGCGATATTTGATACCAGTGTATAGTCTTACCGACATTTATCCTGAATGGGGATTGATAAAGCTCTTCTTCTGCCATTTTGCATGAAGGCTATCACCTCGCTCATCACTGATACCCATAATGCTTGCCAAACCCTTTTCTCTTATATGACCAAGATCGGAAGTAATGGGATAGCCACAGAAATCTCACATCTTCTCCATTGTCACTCAATGCCCGAAAAGATAGAGGAACCATCATAATTTTGATACAAGTTATCAGCTTTCACATACGACATCCAATGGAAATCATATTGAAACAGAACTCGCAACATGGCTTATTTTATTCAGAGTTTTCTAAGAATTGATGAATCACAATGATTGACTATTCAATGTTTGGTGACAAAATTACCTCATATTTAGATTCTGATGATTCCATTGAAATCTTTATACCCCAAAACCTGTATCTAGAGTCAAGTTTTATTTTCCTGTGATAAGTAATAACAACCTTATAGCTCTTTTGGTGTTTTCAAAATGTTCACGAATTAAGACAGCGGCCACCTTGGAATTCTGACGTTTCGTCAAGTGGTATTTTAGGCGACTTTACTGTGTTGGATTGGGTAGACATCAAAACAGCAATTCTGAAAAAAAAAATTCATTTTTTCTAGGTTAGAGTTAATGCTACTGTACTATAGGATTATTATGCTGACAATACTGTATCTGGTGTTCCCAGGAAGTCACCCTTCCAAATACTGTACAAAACTGACCCGATGTTGTTATCCTTTGCAATGTAGACTATTATAATAAGATTGTGTAATGTATGCAAACATAATTCCAAAACTCTGGTGTGAAATGATTTGAGTGTCTAAACAATCTTTAAAGGGGTCAGGGATTAGCGGGGGAGCCAGGGACTAGACAGGGTGTTGTTTACAATCAAGTGTTGTTAGAGAGTTGTGGCATCATACAGGACCCTCTGGACCTAGATAGAAAAAAATATATTTTTTTTGCGGATAACAACCACCTAACTCTTACAGATTAATTTATATACAGCAAAGGTCATGATGATGTCTTCATTGTTGTGACGCCAGAGTAGTTTTATATTAAATAAAGTTCATCAGCCGATAATAAAGTGAGGGATTATCTGTCGTGCAGTTAAAGCTGTGAAGAGGGTTGCTATTTTTTATATCAAACAAATCGGATTTATTTGATTCAAGTTGGATTTTTTATTTCAATCAATTT
This sequence comes from Homarus gammarus, assembly GCA_958450375.1. Taxonomy (NCBI): domain Eukaryota; kingdom Metazoa; phylum Arthropoda; class Malacostraca; order Decapoda; family Nephropidae; genus Homarus; species Homarus gammarus. Next base: position 63,705 of record CAUDMG010000053.1, read on the forward strand.
TGAAGAAAAAATAATCAGGTCTTTTTCCCTTGTTGACAGCTACTGTTCCTAGTCTTCTCCTTCGAAGGACTTGTTCATTCGAAACTGAGGAACCGCCTTGGTACGGAAAAGCAGCAAAAGTGGTCTTTCACATTAACTCTTTGAATGCAGACGCTGGTCATGGTTACGAACCAACAATTAACCTCTTTCGTGTCTTAAAATGTGTTAAATGTAGGGATTCTAATAGTGTTTAGAATTAAAAGTGTTTATTATAAATAATGTCTGAATATCTCCGAACATATCTGTGTTTCAGAAAACTCTGGCGCTCGGTGAGGAGCGAGGCTACTCGGCGTCAGAGGTACAGGTCTCCAATACCTTGTCGGAGAAGATTTACAATAAACAAGGTTTTGAAACAATTAAGACCCTTGATCTGGCGACTGTGGAAGATGAATTTGGCCTTGACATATCTCTCATACCCGGTGAAACTATCCTGAAGTTGATGGTCAAACGCCCTCCCAGCATCGTCTTGGGGCAATAGAAACTTCAGCAGCTCTGGATAAGTTTAGGTTTTTGGTTAAGTTTAGGTTTAGGAGGGCGATAGGAGGAAACTGGTTCACAAAAAGGGTCGTGGACGAGTGGAACAAGCTTAGCAACTTTGTAGTAAGTGCGGGAACTCTGGAAAGTTTCAAAAGGAGGCTAGATAGCTTCATGGATGATAGAGAGTGGTAGTAATTCTCGACAGGAGCTGCCATGCACAGGCCAACCGGCCTATTGCAGACTCCTTATTTTCTTATGTTCTTATGTTCTTCATGAAATGTAAATATGCAATGTGAAATAACGACATTGTATTTTTTTTCAGTTTGACAAATTTTGCAATGTTTTCATAACCTGACAACAGATTCTCTCGGTGTTATAATGTAGTGGAATTCAAGAACCTATGTCAGAAGACAGCTATTAATCAGTAAAACCATAAATTATATGTTCTTTTTACAACTACTCCAGCTCTCTTAGTAAACCATGAATGGTCTGAAAAATGGCAGATAAAATCCAATGTGGACAAATATAAAGTACTTAGTCTAGGAGATGTAGACAGACAAACCAGATACCAGATGAACAACGATGTTAAAGAGAAATCTGACTGAGAAAGACTTGGGAGTAATGATAAGTAGGAATCTTAAGCCAAGTAAACAATGTGCATTTGCTTGAAACAAGGCTAACAAAGTACTTGGGTTCAAACAAAGGAGTGTTACTTACAAGCCTAGCGAGGTCATCCTAAAACTATATCTTGTGCTTGTGAGACCTCACTTGGATTACACAGTTCAGTTTTGGTCACCGTATTACAGAATGGATATAGGATCCCTAGAAAGAATTCAGAGGAAAATGACAAGACTGTAATCGCTCAGAGGAGCAATTTTGGTTTTGTGCAGGACAATAAGACCCTTGTCATTGACGAGATCAGGGCCGGATTCAGGAGTGGGCAAAGTGGGCAGCTGCCCAGGGGCCTCCACATATTACAAATTTTATTTATTTGTTTATTCATTTGGATTATTTTTAATTTCATTCTTTAAAATTCGTGTTTATCCATTCCATCACGTAAAACTATGTTCAGCAAGAAGCGTGACAGAAATTAGGCTAGCTACTCCTTGAAATTCATGAATACCTGGTTTTCCTATGAACCGTATATTTTTAATATAACTGCTTATGGTTTCAAAATTCTCCAAAGAAGTGTTCAAATTTCAAAATTTTCCCGGGGCTTACAGCGCCCCCCGGAACTCCCAGATGTTTAGGCTCGCTTCACTCGCCACCCCACCCTCTTGGGTAGTTATAATGAGGGGGGCCTCCACAAAGAGGCTGCCCATGGGCCTCCACAGGTCTAAATCCGGCACTGGACGCGATGAGCATAATTCGGTCATAACCTGTTGAATACAATTCGCATATAACAACTGCTGGTACATCAGGACACAGTTTGAATAATACTATCAATATATAGTACATAATTACACTTATTAAAGTTATTTAGAGTTCTCAGAGGATTCAACAGTTCACAATCACACTCACGTTTTGGGGTCTCGGGTTAGGTCAACGAGAACAAATCTAATGTGTTGCTGGTGATATTGGCTGACGAGAATCCAGATGTTGCCTTTATAGTAGAAGGCGATAGACTTCCTCAGACAGTCCCACAGCTGCTACCAGCTCCATCTCGCTTAGTAACATGTGGCCGACTCGCCCATTTAACACCTCAGCAAAGTTGTTGTCAACACTCTGTCTCTCCTCTCACCCTTTCTCTCTCGCGTCTAGGTTATCTTACTGTGGCTATCTCTCTCTTTCTCTCTCTCTTCTAGTTTATCTTACTGTGGCGGTAACAAAGACTAATCCCGAATATCCTACACTAGAAGTAAAGGTTATCGGCTAGTGCTGCAGAATATTCTACACTAGAAGTAAGTGTTATTGGTTAGTGTTGCAGAATATTCTACACTAGGAGTAAGTGTTATTGGCTAGTGCTGCAGAATGAGGGAATGCCAGAAAAAGTTAGGTTGCAAAAAATTTGGCTCAGGAGTTTAATACAGTATACACACCATCTTACTACAATAGCGCCCAGCTCTCTGGTCAGTCACTCTCCTGCCAAGTTGCCAGATACAACTGTTTGAACTAATCATACTGAAAACTGCGACATAACTTTGTTGGATGATTGTACAGCTTTAAATTATTTTAGGTAAAACTGTATATTGAAGATCTATTATGTACCAAGCCATAATCATATTACTATCTGTTACTATTAGTACAGTACACAACCGTATTATTATGAATACCTCTTTCATTACAGTTTCAGGATAACTTTGTTCCTATAATAATGAAATATAGAGAAAGATCCCTGTAGTGTAAAATGTAAGAAATTTAGAGTTTTTGTTTTCAGCATGAAAAGATAAAGTAAATGTCTCATGACAACAAACTCTCAAACACAAGACTTGATTAATGTGTCACAGACTTATCTAAAGGTTTACCTGCATGGGAAAATTACTCCCTAGTTAATATTATGAAACAGTGTAGACTATCTGGTGAAAGATGTACTATACCTTTTCCACGCCAACCTGGCCCATAAGCCACGCCCCTCGTCTATAGCTACAAATAGCTGATTGGTTCCCCTGAGCGTCTTACGTCCCCCCAGACTGAGCATGTACAAGCACGTATTTATATCGATCTTTTGTGATAATTAAATCAAATTTTCTAACATCCTCTCTGAAGTGCTAATGCCTTGAAATCATTTGCATTTTTATAGTTCAGATACATATTTAACATTATTTTTAGATATTAAATTTCTATGAACCAATCAGCTATTAGTACAGCATAAAAGAGGTGCGTGGCTTATGGGCCAGGTTAGCATGGAAATATTACTATAGGTGTTCCCTGCAGTGTTAATATTTTGACTGCATTTGGACAAAAACTTTATTATTAGTCGTTGTATAAACTGTTAAATGAATAAGCTAATAAATTTGAGTACTGTTGCCTAAATGTCATAACTTGAAGGACTTGGTGTCATTTTTATGCTTAAAAGCTGCCCTTTTAATAGTTTCATCTCAATAATGGCTGCACCACAGGACTTAACCATTCATCTAGTACTGCATCAAGGATTTGGTTAGGATAAAAGAATTTGATAGAATGGAGACCCATTATCTGTGAAAATGTGGATATTCTTGTCAGTTAAGGCACCTATTACAGTATCAGGGCTAATTGTTGTTGTAATTTCATATTTTATTCAAAGGTACAAGAACTGGAGCCAGGAGATACTGGCTCAAATAAATAACAGTTTAACACTTTCTATATGAAGCCACAGACAGCACTTGGGGAAACCACATGAAGCACTGATGTACCCAGCCAACCACAGTATATCCTGGACTGTAATGTGTAGCTTCTGGAAGTAAGTTGTCAGGTTTGTTGATACTGTACAGTGACAAGCTTCTAGGACCACTGTCCTGGGTTTAATCCCCAGCATTGGTCAGATGTGAGAAGGGTGACTCAACCAAACATGGCAGGTTTCCTCCTGCCCTAACACTGGACAACAAAAGTTATGACAGACAAACCAACTGTTATAATAAAGTTAGTGCCTAAAAAGGGAAATCTGAATTTAATTGAAAACTGGAGACCAATAACCCCCCTGAATGTAGATTATAAAACACTGCCCTGCATAGTTTTTGAGGTTTGTGTATTATTAAGCTTTTCTGGGTGTATTTTGCATGCTGATCTCAAAAATGTTATCCATTTTGCTCAATCAGGTCAGAATTTTGTGCTATAGCATTTTAAGCGGAGATTCAGGTAAAATATTGGCATTTTTCGCTCAAAATGGGGTCCTCATATTTGTTCATTAAAAAAATCATCCGAGACATTGGCAAGCCTCACAGAAAAGATTTTGGTCAGTTTTAATGCCCTGACGATGCATTTAAATACTCCCACGTGCTCGCCGGCCATTTAAATGTCCGCCGTGACGCAAAGGAAAAGAGTATATGTCCGTGTTTTTTACATATATTTTTTCACAATTAAATTTCTTTTTCATCTGGTGGTACATGGCATGTTTCCTCTGTCTGTGGGATAGTCGAGCAGACAAGCAGCACTACATGCAATGTGACTGGCCTGCAAGAAGTGGACTTACTCCAGGTTCTCACAATGTTGTTGCCCATGCTCTGGTGAATCCACAGAACATTCTTCTTCCGCCACTGCACATCAAGCTCGGTCTGTTCAAAAACTTTGTAAAGGCACTGGACAAAAAAAGCCAGGCTTTCAATTTTCTGAAAGAAAAATTTCCAAAAGTCAGTGAGGCAAAGCTGAATGCAGGAATTTTTGATGGCCCTCAGATCAGAGAGCTTTTCAAAGATCCCAAGTTTGATTGCAGCATGGATGTAAATGAGAAGAAAGCCTGGCATGCCTTTAAGTCTATTGTCTCCAATTTATTTGGCAACTACAGAAGTCCAGAGTATGAACTAGTTGTTGAGGACCTGCTTCTGAGCTACAAGGTTCTTGGTGCACGCATGTCCATCAAGATGCACTTCCTCAGCTCCCACTTGGACTACTTTCCAGAGAACTGTCGTGATGTGAGTGAGGAACAAGGAGAACGCTTCCATCAAGATATCCGTGTAATGGAGGAGCGGTATCAGGGTCGCTGGGATATCAACATGCTCGCCGATTACTGTTGGTGTCTGAAACGGGACGCCCCAGACACCAACTGTGCTGCGCACATCATTGTCATCCCTAAAAATCCCATCTAATTCATATTACGCTACAGAACATTCAAATGCACCGCGCTTGTAGAACCGCAGAAAACGGGAAACATTGAGAAAGGACAACTCACCTACTCAAGGTTCCTAGACCATGTGTTGTATTGTACCCAGGTATAGTTATATCATATCAAGTGTATGTATTCATAGCATTAAGGATCACTCAGGGTAGGCATAAGATGAATGTTGAAGTCCAGTTGAGCCGGACTAGTGTACTGTAAGACTAAGTGTGGATCCGGGTTTGAAGGTCCTACTATTTACGTCTGTGGGCGTGTAGCGAACATAACTCCAACAGATATCATATGAAAATACATGAGAACAATGATCTGGAAAAAGGATAAATGTATCAGAACTATGTGAGGTGTTGACAGTGATCTAGAAACTATACGGGAAAGGAAATATCGGGTATGCGTCGGTATGAATTTAATACACCTCGTAGCCTCACGTGACATATACCCACGACAGGTACAGTGATCAGAGAATCTTATGTCTGTGTTCAAATAGTGCAATGTGTGAGAGGAGGATCCCTCATTACAGTTTTTAAGTGACGTTGATACACCCCGGCCATGATCATTCGGCTTTTGTTTCAAGGCGCGTCATGTACCCGCCTCAGATGCCCCATTAATATTATAATCTCAGGCATTTACCCAAGCACTAGCAAACCAAGACCTTACCTTAGTGTGTAATTTAGGATTAATATATGTGTTGTTAAGAAATGAGTGACAATATACCGTAAAGTGTTCAGGTGAGAACCATAAGAAACAAAAGTGTAAATTGAGGATTGGAAACTGTAGGCCTATGTGACGAGAAGCGGCGGGAAGCCGGCCTTAGTCTTTCCCGTTCTGCCGTCACCACAGGTCAGTGCCCTAGCGGGCTATATCCCGCCCTACAATTAAGGTTGATAAATAGAAGTTACTACAGTTTAAAGCTTTGCTGGATATATAAGTGTGATAGGGATGTGTTAAGGGGTGGGATAACCGCCCGTCAGGCATTATTGCTTAGTCTTTCCCGTTCTGCCGTCACCACAGGTGCCATGTGGCCGGAGTATCTTGCCGCCCGGCCGCCATTGTCCACGTGAGCGTCACCCCAGGGTGGGAATTACTCCCCCGCTATACCAGTCCACTGTGAACCGGTGGATTCCCAGCGCACCACTCCACATGAATAGTCACAACTAAGGAGACCGTGAGAAACTGCGGTCGTCACTTGGAGCGACCTATAATACCAGGCGTAGAAATAGTGCTGGTATGTCTCTAGGTGAAGCCCTCGTCTCTACCCACCGAGGGCGGTGTGCGAACGAGGTGCCCGTTGTGTATACCTAATAGTCACAAGGAGTCACATACTTGCAGGTATGGAGTGTAATAGGTGTGTTGAGATGGTGCTACTATGTATGATAACCGACGGTGCAAAAAGTCCACTCCAGTGGAGCAGTCTGATGTGTTAAGGGATATTGTAAGAAGGAACGACCGAGATACGGCGTTCCCCATTTGTTATGCAATAAGTAGGTGGATGACCCGCCAGTAATGTAAGAGTCGGGCCCAGCTGGGTAACCAAAATTATGTTGTTCTTCTGAGGAAGGCCAATTCATGTATATGTTTTTTTACCAGTATGTTTTATAAGGAATAAATCAATTAAGACATGTTATGGTTTCCCCCTTCTTTACCCTCATCGATCTGGTCAATGGAAAACCTAACCCAATGCCTAGTCCACTCTGCCTGCTACCTAACGAGCTACATGCTGTCCAGAGGGGGTCTGGTGGCAGCGACCCTTAGAAATTAAGAGTAGAGTTAAGTTATCCCCTTAAATTTAGTGACCCCAGATCTGGCAGTATACAACCACCAAAGAAATTCTCTGCGACAGCCATTTATGCATGTCTAACTGTAAAGGCATCTATGTAGTTGACATATTTTGGTCCTATGTGTTGTGGTTACATTTCTTATGATATATTTTGCATAAAAATTTTGACATCATATTTAAGAATTTCGATTTTTTCCTAATTCCCATAGCATAAAAATCTGACCTGATTGGGCAAAATGAATGGCATTTTCGGAATCAGCACGCAAAATACATAGAGAATCAGCTAAGAAACACCGCACCTCATGATTTTTTTTTTCAAATGCAGCCCAGTGAAATAGTTGCAAAAATATTGTCAAGGAGAATTAAACCTTTTTTACATTCAATATTGTCAAACGACCAATACTGTTGTATTAAAGGAAGGTCAATAATAGATTGTAATATCATGATCAGGGATATAGTGCAATTTGTTAGTAGTGAGAACCACAAATGTGCCATGATAAACTTAGATTGGTCAAAAGCATTTGACAGAGTTGATATAAAATTTGTATTTAGGGCAATGGAAAAATTAGGCATTAACAATGTTTATGTAGACTGGATTAAAATGTTGTATGGAAATTGTGAGAGTAAGGTTTTGGTTAATGGTATCCAAAGTAAGTCATTGAAAGATCTTTCTATGATTCTCTATATATTTTTCCAAGAACCTTTTTATTTATCAGTAAACAGCAATGCCAGAATAATTCCCCCACAGTTACCAAACAACATAAAAATTCCCATACTGGTATACGCTGATGATTCTACAGTCTTTGTTGTCACACACCAGTCCATAATTGAGGTTAGCAGAGAAATAGAAAGGTTTGAAGAAGCAACAGGTGCTATATTAAACAAAGATAAAACAAGTATTATGGGCTTGGGTGAGTGGAGGAAGAGAGATTTATGGCCTGTGCTGTGGATGAGATCAGCAGAATATTCCAGAACTTTAGACACTATACAGTATTATGAAGATTACGAACACGCTGCTAATATGAATTGGAACAAAATCTTGGAAAATATCAGCATTACTGTGAATTATTTATCAAACAGAAGATTATCCTTGTACCAAAAAGAAATTATTGTGAACTCAAAAGTTTGGTCCAAGGTATGGTACCTATCCCATACATTTCCATTAAATAAAATGTACTCACAGAAAATTGAATCATGTATTTTTAAATACATATGGAGTGGTATGTACCAGCAATTAAAAGACAAACTCTGTATTTACCTGTCAAACAAGGTGGTATTGGTGTAGTTAATGTGTTTTGTAAAGCAGCTGCTATATTATGTACAACTTTCATAAAAATTGCTTCACACCATGAAAAGAGGAAATCTTTAACTCCATAATATACAAGTATAAGGACCAGCTATCTATTAAAAATGAAACCTACGGATAATGTTTCCTACTTGTCTCAACCTTATTAAAGTATTGCAATCAATACCCTACAAAGGTTAGCAAGGCATCATAACTTTCCCAATGTCAAGAATAAAGATGTATACAATATGTTAATGATATGGACAAAACCTGCAGTTGAAGAAAAGTATCCACTGTTTAAATGGCCTTTTATTGGGGAAAATATTACTTGTAAATATGGATCCTCACCAGAGAGGCTTCATATACTATAGGTATATTCATGAAACTCTACCAACAAATCAGAGACTAAAAATGTTAAACATAAAACAAGATGCGAGTTGTGTAAGATGTGGTGAGGTAGAATATCCATTACATGTATTTTACTTCTGTTTCCATAACAAAGAGAAAATTAAATGGTTTAAAAATCTCCTGAATACAGTCTGCAATGTCAATAGCAAATTATTTCTGCATTTCTTAATGTTTAATATTAACTGCAGCGATAATAAGGATAAGAATGCAATGATCATGCTGATGTCAGATTATATTTACTGTATGTGGTTAAGTAGGAAAGAAAATTATAATATTAAGGAGACTATCGCTTTTATTAAAGGCAGGATATATTATAATAAATGGATGATCAAGTGTATTTTAAAAGAAAAATCATCCAAATATTTCACTTACAATTATGTTAATATGTAATATTATGTATACAGTATATATGTAAGGTGTAAAATTTATAAATAATAAAAAAAAAATACGTGAAGGTAGATGTACCTATATTAACCCAACTTCTTCAGATATTAAGTTTCTTGTATACTTGTCACTGCCAATGGTTTAGAACTTTTCATTGTCCAGGAATAACCAGACCTTCTCAAGGGAACACATTAGGTCTTAATGAAGGAATAGAATTTGGCTTGAAAAGATAAGCCTATATATGAAGGTAATGATTCACAACTTGTATGTTGGGTTGTTTGTCCTTGTTGATCATTTTAAGGTATACATTTTATGAATCAACAGCCACACCAGGCTGCCCTGCCAACCTGCAGGAGGTTTAGTGTTTCAACACATTATTCTTGATCTAAAAGCATGTTGATGCTCTGTGCACCAAACATCCTGGTGAGTGTCAGCTTAGATGTACTGTACAGGTAGCTATTGACGGAGAAATGTGTAAGGGAGCAGGGCAGTTGAGGTGCCCCAGGGAAGTTAGCATCCCTGCCTATGCCAGCTATTATCTTGGGTCTGGACCATCTGAAACACACTTTGAGGAACCCCAAGTCTGAGTAAGTGTAAATGAGAACATAAGTTAATGGCAGGATATACTTGTGGTTTTTCAGAAGGATGATCATTGTGGACTCCTTAACAATGGGTGTAGGAAAAGATGAAGATGGTTGTTGTAGTCTGAAAATAATATTGTAGTGCTGAGTGAAGAAGCAGTTAGCATTTTTTCAGTTGTTGTTGCTGAACGATTAAGTTGGGGAACTGGGAGGCCCAAAGCATAAAGCTGGGTGAAGGCAGCAGCAGTTATAGGAGTCTCTTAACTGCACATTTAAATTGAACAGCTTTTGGTTGTGTAGTGTATAAAAGGAACTGCCTAAGGGGAAACTAGCCTTCTTGGGAGTGTCATGTGATCCCAGAATGACCTGAGATGACTCTTGTGATAGGATGGTAGACAGAGTTTGGGAAAGACCCTTTTCAAAAACTCTCAAAACTTGTTCAAAGGTGAAAAGTGCAATAAAACTGACGGATGTTGTTTTTTAGTTTAACAAATTTATTGGCAGAGCTTGTAGTACAGTTGCCTATTCTGTTGAAAGCATATTAATTGAAATAATGAATTAGACTAAAATGTGACTATTTTGCTGAGGTTGATATAATAATTTATTTCCATAATGAGCGTTTAGTTGTTCAGTCTTGTGGGAAAACAAGCACAGGGGGGTAGATGGGGCATAGGAGGAGGAGGGGCATAGAGGGAAATGAAGCATAGGAGGAGGAGGAGCATAGGGGGAGATGGAGCATAGGAGGAAGAGGAGGAGCATAGGGCGAGAAGCACAGGGGTAGATGGAGCATAGGAGGAGGAGAAGCAGAAGCACAAGGGGAGGAACACATGGAAAGGAGGATCAGGAGCACAGGGAGGAATAGGAACACGGGAGGAGGAGGAGCACAGGGAGGAGGAGGAGCACCGGGTAGGAGGGGGAGCACGGGTGTGAGGGGGCGGTTTCTCGAGCTTCCACCAATGTGAGGGGGCGGATTCTTGGTCTGTCACCATTGTGAGGGGGCCTGACTCCCTCTCTGTTTCTACACCACCCTCATCTTATTTACTTCTCTTAGTTCTTACTCTTACTCAGTTCCGTCACCTATTCTTGGGTAGCATGGACATTCCTTTGGTAGCCTGGGCATTCTTTTGGTTGCATGGTCATTCTTTTGGTAGCCTGGGCATTCTTTTGGTAGCATGGTCGAGGGTCTAGGCACGTGAGTATGGTAATTTTGGTATCAGGTCACTTGGATGGAAATAAAGGTAAAATACTGTGGGAGAAATGAATACACCTAAAGTACTCTAAAAACAAATTTATTAATATGCAATCAATGGGGAAAGATTTTGTATTAATCATATGATTACCAGGTTCACCTCCTGGGCTTAGTGCAAACTCAGTTCCTTCTTCTTTACTCTTACTCACAACATTACTGGTGGTACATTACATGGCACTCATTGTAGATTATCCAACATATACGTAAACAATGACACTAGTATATGCAGGGGTCCACTACCCAACATGGGATAATTATTTCCAACTAATTATCCCTAACATACATGTTACAACACTCTCTGTGGACATAAACTTCCAAGGAGTAACCCAGGGTAGAACACTAGTGCTCGCGGCCTTGGTTATTGTGGAGTAGCCAGACACATGGCGGGTCTGGGGTCTGGCCCAACGAAGCCTTGGGGCACATTAATCAGGCCGCATCGGTGCCATCTTCTCATATATGATCCCGGCTGGACATCTAATACATCCGAGGCCGTTGTTGGATGGTAGAGCGATTCAAGAATCACAATGGGATCGGGAAACAAACGGGGCAGCGTCAGGGGACCTGTATGGATGAAGGGACGGGCACTCACTAACGGTGACAACAACATTACGTTTCAGGGGACGTTAAAGACGTAAATATGACTTCACTCAGAGCATATCAACTACGTTACTGTAACACTTGCACAATCAACTATACTATTAATTGGGTCAAATCACTTAAAGAAGGGCGAATTACAACACAGAGTGGAATGGCATACCTGTATGGATGAAGGGACGGGCACTCACTAACGGTAGAAATGCCCTCGGGGCCCTCACTCAAAACAGACCAGGGAGTCCACCTACTCCTATTCCGGTGAATTAATTTCCGGTACACTCTGACGTTGAAACTGAGACTATGAACTCATTTTCATTCTCTACTATTATCTTCACTAACAATGCTCTGACTCAGCTATCGAAAGCAAAATTAAATTGATTACAAAGGGTTGAATGGCAACAGGTCCCAGCATACAGCGTCTGCTCCCACAGACAAAGACGGGGGAAGCAGAGAAAACGGGGGACGTTTCCACTGGGGGACTCGGAAGGTTTTGTGGACGTTTGAGCGTAATATGAGTCCTTAAGGTTTTCAGGTTAGACGTCATGACCATTACACGGGAGGAGGAACACATGGAAAGGAGGAACAGGAGCACAGGGAGGAGGAGGAACACGGGAGGAGGACGAGCACAGGGAGGAGGAGGAACACGGGAGAAAGAGGAGCACAGGGAGGAGCTGCCCCAACCCTTCAGCGCACAGTAGGGAGGGGCCCTGAAGTATAAGAGACTAAGCAAATTTTCAAATTTCTGTGATCTCCGTGATACAGTGGTTAAGTGTTTTACCTGCCACTCTTCGAGGCCCGAGTTCGATTCCCGGCCTTTCTCTTTTTTTTATTGTCTTTTTTCTTTATATGACGCTCTTTTCGCTGTGTTATAGCCTAACAGTTAAACAAAGTGAAATTGGACCACAAATTTGACGTTTATACGTATTTTAACGTATATTAATTTTCGAAGCTTCGAATGCTTCAATGAAGGATCAAAATGATTCAATGAAGCTTCGTGACGTCACTCTGAACCTTCATATAAAATGTCTGGACTCAGGCGTATTCGGCCCATTCTTCACCGACTACTCCCCACTCATTGGTTGCAGCTGACAGGCAGATAAGACCCACGCCTCTAGTCTCCTAGCGTGTGTATGCAAAGTGGCCAAGAGAAATGGTTCTTCTCTTGGGTAGTGATTAATATAGTTAATTATGGTGCAATAAATGTTGATTTAAGTATAAAAGTTGCCTGCCGGTTGTTGGAGCAGTTCACTTACCTCATAGGGTCGTACCCCCCAAGTTTCACTGGGCTGTAAGGCCTATGGTGCCTACTTTGCAGCTTTAACTAACACATTAATATGGTTTAGTATTATATTAAGTCCTTCTTTAACTTCTAGCAAGTAATTATTTAATGTTTTGGTTAAATATACCTCCAAATGAGCCATGACAAACGAGCCTAAACTATGAGCCGGTGGCGGGTAACGAGTGTATACCGTACATCAGTAATTATGTTATAATTAACCAGTGAGTACAATGACCAGGTTAGGTTAAATTACTATAATATATATTATTTAATTGCACATTTTCCCTCTGCTTTGAAGCTCGACCCGCTTTTGACTGAGCCGGGTGGTCAGAACTCAATAACTACGCATTTCCCCAAACGTTCATCACCACCACTGTATTCATCATTAAAAACTGCGCCATAATGACTCGGTTTATGTAAAATATAACGATTTTTGCGGAATTATATTTTTTACTTGTTAATAGTTTGTTGCTTACTCTTAAACTACGATTTCTGGGAGTTGAAAGTAATAGTTTGTTGTGGGTGGGGCGAGTGAGGGAGCCGAGTGGTGCCTGGGCGAATGAGGGGGCAGGCGGGGCCGAGCGAGTGAGGAGGCCGAGCCGAGCCGAGCCCCGCGGGGCGGGGCGGGTGAGTGAGGGAGCTGGGCGGGCCAGTGAGGGGGCCGGGCCAGGCTAGTGAGGGAGCCGACCTGGGCGGGCGGGCGGGCGGGCGAGTGAGTGAGGGAGCCAGCCGAGCCGAGCCGGGTGGGTGGGTGGGTGAGGGAGCATGGCAGGCTAGTGAGGGAGTGGGGAGAGCGAGTGAGGGAGCCGGGGGGGGGGGGGGGCGCGGGGCGGGCGAGTGAGGGAGCCTGGCGGTTGGGTGAAGGGGCCGGGCGGGAGCGGGGCGGGGCGGGGCGGGGCGGGAGCGGCGGGAGCTGGGCGGGAGAGCTGGGCGGGCCGGGACGGCCCGGGACGGGCCGGGACAGGCGGGCGGGCGGGAGAGCCGAGTGGGGCTGGGGGGGGGGGGGGGGGGGAGGGCGGGTAAGAGGGTTGGGCGGGGCGGGGTGGGCGGAACGAGCGAGACAGCCGGGCGGGTCGGGTGAGAGAGCCGAGCGGGGCGGGCGAGAGAGCCGGGTGGGGCGGGCCGGGGCGGGCGAGAGAGCCGGGCGGGGCGGGCGGGCGAGAAAACAGGGCCGGGCCGGGCTGGGTTGGGCCGGGCAGGGCGAAAGAGCCGGGCGGGCGGGCGGGGCGGGCGAGAGAGCCGAGCCGAGCCGAGCCGAGCCGAGCCAAGCCGGGCCGGGCCAAGCCGGGCCGGGCGACAGAGCCGAGCCGAGCCGAGCCGAGCCGGGCGGGCGGGCGGGCGGGCAAGAGAGCCGGGCGGGCCGGGCCGGGCCGGGCGAAAGAGCCGGGCGAGAGAGCCGGCCTGGCGGATGAGAGATTCACCCCCTCCTTATTTCACCTGTAGGTCAATTTAACCTTAACCAATCTACGTATTACAATGTGCTGGTCAATCATTATTTATTTTTCAGATCAAGGGATGACTACAGATCAAACTACAGTATGAAACACTGTTATTGGTGTGGTGCAGTATGTGGCCATCAGTGTGGTGCAGTATGTGGCCATCAGTGTGGTGCAGCATGTGGCCATCAGTGTGGTGCAGTATGTGGCCATCATTGTGGTACAGTATGTGGCCATCATTGTGGTGCAGTATGTGGCCATCAGTGTGGTGCAGTATGTGGCCATCATTGTGCTGCAGTATGCGGCCATCAGTGTGGTGCAATATATGTGTGTGTGTGTGTGTGTGTGGTGCAGAGTGTGTGTGTGGTGCAAAGTGCGTGTGTGTGTGTGTGTGTGTGGTGCAGAGTGCGTGTGTGTGTGTGTGTGTGTGTGTGTGTGTGTAATGCAGAGTGCGTGTGTGTGTGTGTGTGGTGCAGAGTGTGTGTGTGGGTGTGTGTGTGTGTGTGTGTGGTGCAGTGTGTGTGTGTGTGTGTGGTGCAGAGTGTGTGTGTGTGTGTGTGGTACAGAGTGTGTGTGTGTGTGTGTGGTGCAGAGTGTGTGTGTGTGTGTGTGTGGTGCAGAATGTGTGTGTGTGTGTGTGGTGCAGAATGTGTGTGTGTGTGTGTGGTGCAGAATGTGTGTGTGTGTGTGTGTGTGTGGTGCAGAGTGTGTGTGTGTGTGTGTGGTGCAGAGTGTGTGTGTGTGTGTGTGGTGCAGAGTGTGTGTGTGTGTGTGTGGTGCAGAGTGTGTGTGTGTGTGTGTGTGTGTGGTGCAGAATGTGTGTGTGTGTGTGTGGTGCAGAATGTGTGTGTGTGTGTGTGTGTGTGTGTGGTGCAGAGTGTGTGTGGTGCAGAGTGTGTGTGATGCAGAGTGTATGTGTGTTTGTGTGTGGTGCAGAGTGTGTGTGTTTGTGTGTGGTGCAGTGTGTGTGTTTGTGTGTGGTGCAGAGTGTGTGTGTGTGTGTGTGTGTGTGGTGCAGAGTGTGTGTGGTGCAGAGTGTGTGTGGTGCAGAGTGTATGTGTGTGTGTGTGTGGTGCAGAGTGTGTGTGTTTGTGTGTGGTGCAGAGTGTGTGTGTTTGTGTGTGGTGCAGAGTGTGTGTGTTTGTGTGTGGTGCAGAGTGTGTGTGTTTGTGTGTGGTGCAGAGTATATGTGTGTGTGTGTGTGGTGCAGAGTGTGTGTGTGTGTGTGTGTGTGTGTGTGTGTGGTGCAGAGTGTGTGTGTGGTGCAGAGTGTGTGTGTTTGTGTGTGGTGCAGAGTGTGTGTGGTGCAGAGTGTATGTGTGTGTGTGTGTGGTGCAGTGTAATAATAATAATAATAATAATAATAAACGGTTTATTAATAGTGTTGAAGCCGGTGGCTGAAAATATACAGACTTACATTTGATTTAGACATAATGATATAATATGCATTGAATACATTTACAGGGCTGTACAGTACATAAATCAGGAGTTGTTTATTATTTTAACAATAGATGGGATGGTGCTGTTCTTATATCTATCGGTGCGGCCTCTTATGGGCTGAATTTTGATGTAGTGGCGGACTGTGCGGGTTGGGAGGCGGGGGGCAGGAGGTGGCGATGGAGAGGGTGGTGCAGTAGTCCACCGCCAAACCTTTCCAGTGCTTGGTGGTGGAGGTCACTGAGGGATGGCATTTGCAGGGTGGAGAAAGCGTTGGTGTAGCCGGAGTATTCTGCGCCGAGCATGATTCTGCAGGCCCTTTTCTGTACCTTCTCTAGCTGACGTTGTTGGGTGGAGTTCAGAGAAGACGACCAGGCTGGTGACGCATACGTTAGTTTGGGGAGAAAAAAGGCGTTGGAGATGGTACTCAGCTCTGGCGTGGGTATCCCAAGTGACCTAAGTCTTCGTAGCATGTAGAGACGGTACGAAGCTGCCTTGACTGTGTTATTTACATTGGCCTTCCAGTCAAGTTTGTTGTCTATAGTTACACCCAGGAGTTTGGCAGACTGCACCAGCTGGAGAGGATGGGCACCCACTGTGACTGCTGGGGCTTGCACTGGAGTGGTGGCGGTATAGATGTGTGTGTGTGTTTGTGTGTGTGTGTGTGTGTGTGTGTTTGTGTGTGTTTGTGGGGCAGAGTGTGTGTGTGTGTGTGGTGCAGAGTGTGTGTGTGTGTGTGGTGCAGTGTGTGTGTGTGGTGCAGAGTGCGTGTGTGTGTGTGTGGTGTAGAGTGCGTGTATTATGTGTGGTGCAGAGTCCGTGTGTGTGTGTGTATGTGTGTGTGTGGTGCAGTGTGTGTTTGTGTGTGTGTAGGGGGGGCTGAGCATGTGTGTGTGTGTGTTGCAGAGTGTGTGTAGTGTGTGTGATGCAGACAGTGTGAGTGTGTGTGGTGCAGTGTGTGCGTGTGTGTGTGTGTGGTGCAGTGTGTGTGTGTGTGTGTGTGTGTGTGTGTGTGTGTGTGGTGCAGTATGTGTGTGTGTGGTGCAGTGTCTGTGTGTGTGTGTGTGTGTGTGTGGTGCAGAGTGTGTGTATGTGTGTGGTGTAGAGTGTGTGTGTGTGTGTGTGTGTGTGTCTGTGTGTGTGTGTATGTGTGTGTGTGTGTGTGTGTGTGTGTATGGTGCAGTGTGTGTGTGGTGCAGTGTGTGTGTGTGTGTGTGTGTGTGTGTGGTGCAGTGTGTGTGTGTGTGTGTGTGTGTGTGTGTGTGTGTGGTGCAGAGTGTGTGTGTGTGTGGTGTAGAGTGTGTGTGTGGTGTAGAGTGTGTGTGTGTGTGTGTGTGTGTGTGGTGCAGAGTGTGTGTGTGTGTGGTTGGTGCAGAGTGTGTGTGCACGTGTGGTGCAGAGTGTGTGTGTGTGTGTGTGTGTGGTGCAGTGTGTGTGTGTGTGTGTGTGGTGCAGTGTGTGTGTGTGTGTGTGGTGCAGAGTGTGTGTGTGTGTCGTTGGTGCAGAGTGTGTGTGTGTGTGGTGCAGAGTGTGTGTGTGTGTGGTGCAGTGTGTGTGTGTGGTGCAGTGTGTGTGTGTGTGTGTGTGTGTGTGTGTGTGTGTGTGTGTGTGGTGCAGTGTGTGTGTGTGGTGCAGTGTGTGTGTGTGTGTGTGTGTGTGTGTGTGTGTGTTGCAGTGTCTGTGTGTGTGTGTGTGTGGTGAAGAGTGTGTGTATGTGTGTGGTGTAGTGTGTGTGTGTGTGTGTGTGTGTGTGTGTGTGTGTGGTGCAGTGTGTGTGTGTGTGTGTGTGTGTGTGGTAGTGTGTGTGTGTGTGTGTGTGTGTGTGGTGCAGTGTGTGTGTGTGTGTGTGTGTGTGTGTGGTTGGTGCAGAGTGTGTGTGTGTGTGTGGTGCAGAGTGTGTGTGGGTGTGGTTTGATTTTGATTTTGATTTTGCCGCTTACAGCGGCTACTTTATTGTGCACCCCACACTCATCCTGTGAGCGGTAGCGCAATAGGATTACAGAGTAGGGTTTACAAAGGGTCATAATAATTAACCCCCGTTGTCAGGATATTATGGCACTGAATGTTACACAGTATTTCATTTACATTATTTGTTTAGTTCTATACATAAAGGGTAACTTATTCACAAATGCGTGAGTACAGAAGTGTGAGGCAGTATGTCTAGCCGCACACTTTGTTATTCACATTTACTTGAGAGGTATTCAAGCACATTGCGTATTTGGTTCTGTATATGAGAATTGATATAGTTAATAAGTGCAAAAAAGTGGATACAATCTTAATATGTCGGCTATCTTGCCATTAGAGATGAAGTGTTGTGCCATTTCACACGCAGTGTGCTTGGACCTGTCCCTAAAAGGTTCAATCTTCACACAGTCGATGACGTAGTGTTCAAGTGTGTGGCCATATGTATGGCCACACACTTTACATTTAGTTTTGTTTACATCTGCTTGATGAACATACTGCCAAAGGTACTTATATCCTAACCTTAATCTAGCGGTTACAACATCTTGTAATCTAGTGATCTTGTTACTTGCTCCATATACATGTTTCACTTGATACATCTCATCATGGTAACCTATGGATCGACTAGTGCCTGTTTGCACTTGTCTACTTGCGTCAAACTCATCAATAAGTTCTTTCCTAATTTTTTAAGGGTTCTTTTTGACAGACCCAAATTGTATTCAACTGTGTCTTTGTTAGACGCGAGTTTGGCGAGGGCATCCACTCTGTCATGTCTTATGAGGCCTATGTGAGAGGGGATCCACAACAGTTTGACCTTGACACCCCGGTCAACAAGGCACGCATATTTGTGTTTGGCTTCAGAGGCAAGAGCGTGACAACCTGAGTCGAGGATACAGTAGTGAGGGGTTGTCAGACCACAGCTTACATCTCAAGGAAAGCCAGACTTGACCCGACATTAGGGAGGTCAAAAGTATAGGGTAACTCTGCGGTTGACCAAGGATTGTAAATCAGCCTAGCTCCCCTCCCATGTGACATGTGGCCCCAACAAAACATGTAAGAAGGCACCAGCCGACTCTCTTCCAATATACAATAACCTACATCCCTGAACAAAGTCCAGACCTGACCTCACATTAGCCAGGTCAAATGTAACCCTCGGAGCCCAACTCAAGGGGCCACAAATCAACCAGGGCCTCTCATGTCACACGGCCCCACCTGATGACTTCTCCAGAAAGTACAACTTACAGTCTCTGAAAAACGTCCAGACCTGACCCTACATTAGCTAGGGCAAATGTAAGGGGACCTTTCGCCGCCCCCCCCCCCGATCAGCTCAACCTGACGGCTGGTCTTCCAATATATAGGACGTCCGAGCCCTCCCTCAGGGAGTTGTCTTGTAACCAGGGAGAGCCAGCTACCACGTCCCCAGTCTCGCTCGAGAGAAGCCCGCCACTAAGTGTAACGAAGTCTCAGCCGGGTCCATCGACAAAGTGCTGTCAACTCCACGTGTAACAGTAAGTGCTGGCTGTGTAGACTGTAGAAGTGCAGTGATCCCGAACCTCCCTAACGATCGACTTAGTGAAGTGCCCATTCTAATTGTGAGGTTAGGTTATACGAGAATACCATAGTCTATCATAAATTGTGTACGAACCCCCCTATTAATCCCCCCTTTTGAACTAGTAAAATAAAGCTGTAACACGCATTGGTGTTTTATATACTACACTTGTACTGTGCCTGTGTTAATATACAGTGTTGACATCACACCCTCGAGACACGCTACCATTTCCTCTCGCTATAATACTCTACTACTATAAACTCCTAACTGGTGATGGACCACGCGCCACCCGGGATCTCGATGAATGCTGACGAGTTTTTGTTTTTGCCATTGTATCTTGTTAATAATTTCTGCTGCCTTTTTAGTAAGTACAAATATTTCTTTTTGTTCACAAGTTGTATTTTTCCCCAACTTCCCCCCCCCCCCTTTTTTTTTAAGCGGCCATGTATCTTATTATTATATGTTGTATGTGCTGCCCTGCGCAAGAGTTTAACAGTTGAAGCAACAAGTATGTAAATCTATTCCAGGCTTGAAGATACTAACACTAGGGAACCTAAGCAGAAATAAGCCAGGGCAAGCAACACCATTGCATAACCTTTCAAACCTCCGACTGTGTACCCTCATCTAACTCCCTAAAGTGACGCTCTCCGACAAGCTCCAGCTAAGGCGCTCTCTCTCTCCTTCATATCTACATTCACCTTTCCGTTTCCGTATCCTTAGATAGCCGCTTAGATATTATAAATATTACCAGACTATGGTAGGATGTGAGGTGCATACTTGTCGTGTTCCCACTACCCTATACGTGGGGAGTGAATCCTACCCCAAGTTATTAACAAATAAAGGAACAAATAGGGAACACGGCAATAATTATCCTCACCAAAAACCTACTCAACTAGATGTACTTGAAAAAGTAAGAACAGTTGAAATAAGTGAAGATAATTAATTAATTCAATTTATGTTTTAAAGGGAGTAATGATTAGCAAACCTGAACTTAAGGGAATAAGTAATTGTATAATAAAATAAGAGTGATGCCGGAAGGGCGAAAATATACTGTAAGGAGTTAGACCAAACAAATATTACTTAGCGTTACTATATTACACAAGACATACGAAATACATTTATACAACAATCACTACAAAATGATTATCCCTACCAAACAGGAGATTCCTTACCACCAAGATCCCTTCCTAGGCCTAAATAAACGTGTCACTAATACCTGATACCCCTAGGGCATTGCAGAGACTGGATAAAGCACTAGACAAGGGTCAAGGCTGGAGAATGAATGGACACGTCTACCCTATGCCACGTTTTTTTCACTACTGGGATGGCGTGGGTACGCGCAGAGAAGCACGTCCCATCTCGAGTGATCCAGACATTTGCTAGATATTTTATATAATTAATTAATACTCTCTTGATTTGAACTTAACAGAGAAAGACAATGATGCATATTAATAACATACATAAATATACAATTAACCTAAGTAACTAAGAACAATAATAATATAATAAGTACAATTAACAAATTATTAAGAGCTTGTGTGAAATGGAAGCGTGAACACAAGCCTCACGCTATGCGAGTTCCCGAGCGCCACAGGCACGTGACACCTCCTCCAAAAAAGTGAGCTTACAACCAACTGGAAGCGAAAATGGATATACAGCTACACAGCGAAAGTGATAACTAACACAATTGGTTTAAATCAATATGAAGCAAAATAATTCATAATATAAACACAAGGTACTCAATGACAATAAAACAAGAAAAATAATTTGCATATAGACATAGTTACTAAATAATCAGACTCGAGAAAGTGCATCAGCCAACACGTTCTCTTTTCCGCGGATATGGGAAATGTTCAAGTTATAGGGCTGAAGTGATAGAGCCCACCTCAAAAGTCTTTGGTTGGTATGTTTCATTTTGTCAACAAAAGTAAGTGGGTTATGATCAGTGAACACTTCAATGGGATAAGCAGTGCTGCCAATATATACTTTGAAGTTTTCTAGTGCCATGATCAGTGATAAAGCCTCCTTTTCAATGGTGGCATAGTTTCTCTGATATTTGTCAAATTTTCTAGAAAAATAGCACAACGGATGAAGCACTTGATCACTCTCACCCTCTTGCAGGAGCACAGCACCCTCGCCATTTTCACTGGCGTCGACATGGAGAGTGAACTGTTTCTGGAGGTCAGGTGCAAGTAGTACAGGAGCATTTACCAGCAGGGATTTAAGATTCTCAAAAGATTCCTGGCAAGCCGTAGTCCACTTGAAGGTTTTCTTGCCACTCAGCAGGTCAGTCATGGGAGAGGCAACGGAGGAGAAGTTTGGACAAAAACGGCGGTAGTACTCCGCCATACCCAGCAACCTCATCACACTCTTCTTATCGCCTGGCACTGGATACTGTTGAATTGCCTCAATTTTGGCTGCTATAGGCTGGACTTCCCCTTGTCCGACCACATGCCCCAAGAAAGTGACGTGGGCATGGCCGAACTCAGTTTTGACGAGGTTCACCGTCAGCTTGCTTGTAGCCAGTACGGAGAAGAGGGCTTGTAGACGACTCATGTCATCTTCCCAGGAACTGCTGAAGACGATGAGGTCGTCTAGGTAACAGCAGACACCTTCCAGACCAGACGTGATGAAATTCATGAGGCGTTGAAAGGTTGCAGGGGCGTTCCGCACACCAAACCCCTCAGGAGTGACAAAAGCAGAGATGGCCCTGGAGCGTTCAGTCAGTCTTATCTGGTAGTAGCCCTGGAGGAGATCCAATTTGGTCACGTACCTTGCCTGTCCAAGATCGTCGATCACGTCGTCGATGCGTGGCAACGGATAACCATCTGGTTCAGTGACGGCATTCACCTTGCGATAATCCACACACAGCCGCATTGACCCATTTGGCTTTGGAACTAGAACAACAGGGGATGCCCATGGACTGATGCTGGGTTCGACGAGGCCCAACTCTTGAAGACGCTGTAACTCGGCTCGCACACACTCCCGCTTGAAGGCATTAAGACGGTAGGGACGCTGTCGGATTGGCTTGGCTCCCCTGGTCTCAACGTCATGCTCCAGCACTGAACAAGAGAGTGGGTAATCACCAACTATAATAAGATACTCCTGTAATAGAGACTTTATATTATTGGCTTGGTCACTAGAGAGATGACACAACTTAGCACTGGGGTCCTCCAAGATAGTCGAGTTTTCAACTTTTACACTAGACCCATTCATTATTTCAGAAAAACACTGATCTTTATCATCCTTACACTCTGGCACAATGATACAATTTGGCAAGGATTGATCAACACAAGCAACTGCTTTTCCCAGGGTATCGTTACGAACATGATATGACTTTAAAAGATTGACATGGATAAGGCGTTCTTTCTTACGCCGTTCAGGGGTGCTAATCACATAATTCACGGACCCCTGTTTTTCTAGTACTTCATATGGACCACTATATTTGGATTTAAAAGGGTGATCATGTAAGGGCAGGAAGGCCAACACCTGCTCCCCCACTTGGAATTCTCTAGGTTTTGCCTTATGGGCCTTATCAAAATGCAGTTTCATTTTCACCTGAGCACACCTTAAGTTGGACTGGGCAAGTTCTACAGCCAGACGCAACTTCTCCTTGAATTGGACCACATATGAAGCTAAGGGCGTCGCGCTCTGATCACTCAACCAACACTCTTTTAACACCTTAAGAGGCCCTCGCGCCTCATGTCCATAGACGAGCTGGAAGGGCGAGAATCCTAGCGACTCTTGTTTACTGTCCAGAACAGCAAACAAAAGCAGGTCAACTCCCTCGTCCCAATCCTTCCCAGTCTCCAGACAGAAGGTGCGCAACATGAGTTTTAGTGTCTGGTGAAACCTCTCTGCCACCCCCTGTGACTGAGGGTGATAGGCCGAAGACCTCAACTGCCGGACTCCCAGGGTTTGCATTACCTGATTAAACAACCGGGAAGTAAAATTGGAACCCTGATCTGACTGCACCACTGTAGGAAGGCCTACTTGAGTGAAGAAGTGGGTTAAGGCTTTGATAACATTCTTCGCTGTGATGCGGCGCAAGGGAATGGCTTCAGGATAACGGGTTGCACAATCAATAATGGTTAGCAAGAACTGATGACCACGAGGGGTCTTAGGTAAGGGACCGACACAATCTATGACCACCTTACTAAAGGGCTCTTCAATGGTTTAACACTGGGGTTCGGTTTCCCCGCTACCTGACAATCATGGCAAGTGCGACAGTAAGAGCTGACGTCTTTCTTCATCCTAGGCCAAAAGAACTGGGATAAAATTTTTGCACAAGTCTTCCTAACTCCTAAATGACCACCCACCCCATCATGAGCGATACTAAGTATGTCCTGCCGCAAAGGTTTGGGAATAACAACTTGATGATGAACTAACCAAGGGTGATTGGCAGGAGAATTGGAGGGACGGAACTTCCGCATTAATACACCAGACCTAGTGTAGTAGCAATTTGATTCTTGCTCAGCTTCTGTCTCAGTAACTGACCTATTGAGAAAACCTACTAGCTCAGGATCCCCTGCTTGTAGCTCAATAAACTTACTCCTAGTGATGGGAGAGGAACCAAAACTAGTGACATCTGGGTTCCTATCTCCATCAGAACTACTCTGGAGGTTATCTGGTTGTGGGGAATCCTCAAAAAATTCACTGAGACCAAGATCAGTATGGTCCGGCTGGATAAGATTATCCTCGGACTTCTCACAGTCCTGAAGGGAAACTTCATCAACTTCACTAGTCTCTTCTACCTCTGTACTGCGGCTCATGCTACGGGTCACAGCACACGCAGGGAACAACCCTGGAAGGTCTACTTCTAACTGCACAGTATTTTTCTCGGAAGTGGGACAAGATGAGATCACAACATTAGGGAACATCATGTCGCCAACGAGGTCATTTCCTATCAATAGAGAGACCCCTTCTACAGGTAAGCTATCAACTACTCCTAACGTGACATAACCTGACTTTATGGATGACCACAAGTACACTTGACAAAGGGGAATACGCGACCCACCGGTCAAACCGTTCACAAGCACCCAGCTACCAGTATAGCATGAATCCAGGAATGGAGCAGCTTCTTTAGTAACAAGAGATAAGGCTGAGCCTGTGTCTCTCAAGAGTTTAACAGAAATGGGTTGACTGAATTGATCCAAAGCTAAGGAACCAGGAGAACAAAATGGTTCAAAGGTTGGTATCATAGAAGAGGGGGAAGCATTCAGGGCAACAGTCTGACTGAGGGCAGTGACACAGGGCTCCAATAATTTCTCAGATTGCTCGGCCACCCTGACCAAAAGAGTGGGGGATCCTTGGTGAGAGGGATTTCTTTTCTTTAACTTGAGACAGTCGCTGATGACATGTCCTGGCTTCTTACAGTACCTGCAACTAGAGTTTCTCTCACCAGTAGGAGTGGATCCACCTGTCCCATGGACCATGGGCTCACCCGGGGTAGATGATGCAGAACCTGAGGGTCGGGTCGGTATGACAAGAGGCAGGGACCCCGATGTAGATGTTGGTGTGGGCCGCTTGAAGGAAGTGAAGGACTGGGACATGGGAGCATAAGACCTGGAATTTACATTTCTATTAGTTAAGGAATAATGGTCAGCCACTGGACCAGCATCAGCAAGGGTACAGATACCTCTCTGATCCAAGTGCGCTCGAATGTCGCCTGGGATACACTTTTTCACCTCCTCTAGCAGGATTAGTTCAACAAGCTTGTCATGTTCCACATGGGCAGACTGACTTTCAATCCACCTCCGACAAAGAACCTGTTTCTGCCTGAAGAACTCCACAAATGTTTGTTTGTCAGTCTTCCGGCAGTTACGGAACTGTTGCCGGTAGGCTTCAGGAACAAGTTTATAAGCGCTCAAAACCGCAGACTTAACAAGGGCATAGTCTCGACATTGATCCTCAGAGAGGGCAGAAAACACATCTAATGCCTTACCAGTGAAAGATCTATAAATAAGTTGAGACCATTGAGAAACAGGCCACTTGTTAAGTCGGGCAATTTTCTCAAAAAGAGAGAAGAATTTGTCTGGTTCTTCCTCATTAAATTTAGGAACACTGTTGAGACATTTGTCTAAACTGAATGTTGAAGTATTACTACCTTGAGCGAAACCTCGTTGTTTGAGAGTTTCCAGCTCCACCTCGAGTCTTTTGAGTTCAACTTGTAAGGCCAAATTACTTGGTGTAACAATTTCCTCTGAATTTCCCGACGGTTGGGCTATGATTTCATTGTCAATAAGGTAGTTGAGGACAGCCTCTTCTAACCTAGACTTATTCATGGAAGAGCGGCCTTCTACTTCATAATAATCAGCGAGGGATTGCCACTCTGCCTTAGTAAGCCCCTTCAGTACTTCGTCTGAAGGTGAAGCCAAAAAGCTTTCCAGGTCAAACATGTTGAACTCAAAACCGAGTAGCGAAAAAAAGTAACCGTGGCAGCTAAGCTAACTAGCTAGCTAATTAATAATATCAAAATGCAATAAACTGTGAAACACAGCAAGGGATTAACCAAACACCTGGTACACAAGATAAGGGTTAACTCACCAGTAGCGTAAGCAATAACAGGAGCAATATAAATGAACACTGTGAACACAGCAACTTGCATCCAAAAATACTTAGCGATGAAACAACACCTGGCGAGCAACAACACTTGATATGACAACAATGGTGGTTAACTCCCGGACACAGGCCCCCACTTGTCGTGATCCCACTACCCTTTATACTTGGGGAGTGAATCCTACCCCAAGTTATTAACAAATAAAGGAACAAATAGGGAACACGGCAATAATTATCCTCACCAAAAACCTACTCAACTAGATGTACTTGAAAAAGTAAGAACAAGTTGAAATAAGTGAATCACAAAAGGGAAGATAATTAATTAATTCAATTTATGTTTTAAAGGGAGTAATGATTAGCAAACCTGAACTTAAGGGAATAAGTAATTGTATAATAAAATAAGAGTGATGCCGGAAGGGCGAAAATATACTGTAAGGAGTTAGACCAAACAAATATTACTTAGCATTACTATATTACACAAGACATACGAAATACATATATACAACAATCACTACAAAATGATTATCCCTACCAAACAGGAGATTCCTTACCACCAGGATCCCTTCCTAGGCCTAACTAAACGTGTCACTGACACCTGATACCTCTAGGGCATTGCAGAGACTGGATAAACCACTAGACAAGGGTCAAGGCTGGAGAATGAATAGACACGTCTACCCTATGCCACGTTTTTTTCACTACTGGGATGGCGTGGGTACGCGCAGAGAAGCGCGTCCCATCTGGCGTGATCCAGACATTTGCTAGATATTTTATATAATTAATTAATACTCTCTTGATTTGAACTTAACAGAGTAAGACAATGATGCATATTAATAACATACATAAATATACAATTAACCTAAGTAACTAAGAACAATAATAATATAATAAGTACAATTAACAAATTATTAAGAGCTTGTGTGAAATGGAAGCGTGAACACAAGCCTCACGCTATGCGAGTTCTCGAGCGCCACAGGCACGTGACAATACTTTACACGGCAGTAGCTATTTTTCTCAGGTTGGGCACTCGCTATTGTCATCCACTGTGAACAATTGTGTATGGCATGGAAGCTTTGGTCTTGGCCGGAGGTGCAGTGAGGGGTTGTCAGACCACAGCTTACATCTCAAGGAAAGCCAGACTTGACCGGACATTAGGGAGGTCAAAAGTATAGGGTAACTCTGCGGTTGACCAAGGATTGTAAATCAGCCTAGCTCCCCTCCCATGTGACATGTGGCCCCAACAAAACATGTAAGAAGGCACCAGCCGACTCTCTTCCAATATACAATAACCTACATCCCTGAACAAAGTCCAGACCTGACCTCACATTAGCCAGGTCAAATGTAACCCTCGGAGCCCAACTCAAGGGGCCACAAATCAACCAGGGCCTCTCATGTCACACGGCCCCACCTGATGACTTCTCCAGAAAGTACAACTTACAGTCTCTGAAAAACGTCCAGACCTGACCCTACATTAGCGAGGGCAAATGTAAGGGGACCCTTCGCCGCCCCCCCCCCCCCCCCCCGATCAGCTCAACCTGACGGCTGGTCTTCCAATATATAGGACGTCCGAGCCCTCCCTCAGGGAGTTGTCTTGTAACCAGGGAGAGCCAGCTACCACGTCCCCAGTCCCCGCTCGAGAGAAGCCCGCCACTAAGTGTAACGAAGTCTCAGCCGGGTCCATCGACAAAGTGCTGTCAACTCCACGTGTAACAGTAAGTGCTGGCTGTGTAGACTGTAGAAGTGCAGTGATCCCGAACCTCCCCAACGATCGACTTAGTGAAGTGCCCATTCTAATTGTGAGGTTAGGTTATACGAGAATACCATAGTCTATCATAAATTGTGTACGAACCCCCCTATTAATCCCCCCTTTTGAACTAGTAAAATAAAGCTGTAACAAGCATTGGTGTTTTATATACTACACTTGTACTGTGCCTGTGTTGATATACAGTGTTGACATCACACCCTCGAGACACGCTACCATTTCCTCTCGCTATAATACTCTACTACTATAAACTCCTAACTTACCTCTTCATGTGAGATTTTGTCTCATTACAATACCAAGGGCAAGTAGTGAGGATAGAGAGTCAGTGATGATGAAACTGTCAGTGACAGTGGTTTCAATGAATTTAATAGCTGTGAGTATGGCAACTAATTCAGTTTGTAGAGTTGAATGCCCAGTTGTTAATTCTAACTCCTTTTTCAATTATATTACCGTCAGGTTGAGTCACAACAATAGCACTTCCAGCCCTCCCACAGGAGGTGTTTAGAGATCCATCAGTGTAGATGGTCTGTGTGATATTATCATCAGTCTGTAGAGTGTGTATGTGTTCAAGAGCTCTCAATTTGCCAGTGTGTTGGAGATAAATGCTTTGTATAATTAATTTTTTAGGCGGATACGTCGGTATTGTGATATCGAAGGGAACTGTCCGCCAGGGTGGCAGGAAGCGCTGTTGTGTCTCAACTTTGTACAGGTGGTCTAGTCCAAACATCTTCATATGTGTAGCTGTAGTTTGGATCCATTTAGACTCAGTAGTCCCATGGTTCATACATTCTAGCAATTTTAAGGAAACAATGTTATCAGGATCACCACGCAGAAGCCTCAGGGCTATCATGAGGTTGACTTCAATTATTCTATCTTTAACACTGGGTATACCTAGTTCTTTCCTCATATTAAGTACTTTCGTGCTCATGGGACATCCTAGGATAATTCTGAGGGCTTTATTTTGCATTTTCTCGAGCTTGTCAACGCCTTTCCCGTCACGAATGACCAGGGCTGGTGCGTGGTAATCTATCAGAGATCTTATATAGCCTAGGTACATTGTTTTAACAATTCTAATATTAGCACCATAGTGCGGGTTGTACCGCGCTACACTTCTAAGAGGTCTCAGTCTGTCAGTACATTGGCGGGTTAGCTGTTGTATGGCAGGTAGGGTACAAGGGACGGAAACACCAAGATATTTAAAAGAAGAAACATAGTCAATAGTGTTGTTACCTATCTTGAACTTGGCGGAGCCGCGTTTGCGGTTACCAGCTTGTTTGTTGAACACCTTAGTTTTCTCAGTGGAGATAATAAGACCGAGGTGTTCACAGGCTGCGTATACATGGTTCAGGGTGGTTTGCATTTCACGATGAGTTTTAGTATGCATAAGAATATCATCAGCATAGCTGATTGAGTTATTGCTGGGGTTGTCTGGTATTAAATTTAATAATGCATTCATAAGAACATTGAACAAAGTGGGGCTAAGTACTCCACCTTGAGGGGTACCAAGTTGCATATCTTTAACTTCACTTTTGTAACCCTGAAACAGTGCAGCAGCCCTTCTGTTGGTTAGGTAACCACTTATCCAGGGTAACAGCCTACCTCCTATATCCATTTTGGCTAGTTCGTACAATATCAGTTGCCTATTGGCAATATCAAATGCAGCTTTTAGGTCAAGAAATGTGGTGTATCTGTGCCTTTCATCACCATGCACAGTTAGGAATGTGGTGATGCAATTATGTACACCTTTACCATGGGTGAAGCCATTTATGTTAGGAGACATGTGTTCTCTGATTCTATATAAGAGTCTGCCAAGAACCATCCTCTCAAAAGTTTTACACAGGCAGCTGGTTAGTGGTATGGGACGAAAAGCATCAGGCTGTCCTGGTTTCGGTATTGGTACAACAATACTGCTGGTCCATGATGTGGGTAGTTGGCCCTCGGCATGACTCATATTGTACAATACCAACAATGGATTGCCTGGCACGCGCCTTAGTAGTCTAACGATGTTGTAGGTGACTCCGTCCTCTCCAGGGGAAGTAGACCTACCCCTGGCGAGGGCGGAGTCAAGCTCCCACTCAGTATATGGAACATCACACTCATCGTGTTGTTTGCCCAGCATAAAGCTAATAAGATTACTTCTCTCTACAGACTTCGCATCAAGGAGTCCCCGAGTCCCAGCTGGTAACATGTCATAGCTAGACACATGAGCCCACTTTGTTATTAGCTCATTCGACACTACTGCTGAGGGATGTGTGTTGGTTCAGGCTGTTGACATATGTCTCCCATGCATTTTGTCTGAGTTCGTTTACACGTTCCCTGACAGCAGCAAGGGAAGCTTGATACAATTGTAACATTTGAGGTGTTCTAATTTGTCTGTAACCCTTACCCACCCTCCTGACCCTAGCCCTGAGTTTTTTCAGCTCAGGGTCATTATAGCACTGCTGTTGCCTGTTCCCATTATGCTGACCACGTTTTCTCCTTTTTTTGGTGGAGGCATTGTTGGTGAAGTATGCATAAGTCCTATCTATCAGATCGTCATGGAAACTTTGGTAGTTGTCAGGCTTGTAGTCCTTGTACCAGTCATGGATGAAGTCTATGAACTGGCTTTCATGTTCTTGCTTAACTGTGATTCTACGTCTGTTGAGTTTACCACCAGTTGGGGTGTCATTGGCTGCATGTATACTAGCTTGGATTGGGCTGTGGTCAGACATAAGATCAGTGACAACATCAGAGCTATGAGTTGTGTATGATAGATTAAAGCCAATACATTTGTCTAGACCCCCGCCATAGATGTGTGTTGGTTCATTATTACCTATAATTTGAACATCTTCATATGCGCTGAGAAATGAGATAAGTCTCCTACCATTGGTGTTTGTGGTGGAGTCACCTAATTTCTTGTGTCTAGTATTCAGGTCACCCATCAGGACAGTGGGCTCAGTGTGTAAAAAGTCTGGGAGATCTGTGTACTGAAGCTGATCTGAGGGAGCATAGGCGTTTAGCACGTTGAGTGTGGAGTTGCCCAGGTGGATAGTGATCCCATGGTACTGAAGGTTGGTAGTCTTTTTGGATACAAGAGGTACATGCGGGGGTGACTTATTAACATACATCAAACATGTGTGAGTAGAACTAGGATCATAATACACATAATTGGGCAGACTGGGTGGGGGCTTACCATTAGGTGTGAGACACTCCTGCAGAGACACAATATCGATGTCCTCAGTCACAACTTTGTGGTGTAGGTCAGGATATCGTTTTCTAAGGGATGAGATGTTCCAACTCATCACCTTCACCGCTATGTATCTTTGCCTGGTATTAACACTGGCCATTATGAAATGTATTTGGAACTTTGTCTGGTATTAACACTGGCCATTATGAAATGTATTTGGAAAGAAGCAAAAGGCACTGTATGATACTGTTCGTTTCTGCGCTGCCTGTCCCTTCGGCAGGCAGTAGGCCAGTTAGCCTTTTTGAAACATTTCTGGAGCATGTACGGCTCAACAATTGTTGTATTTCAGTGGCAGACAACAACACACTTTGGTTACACTCGACATCACCACCATTTTCTGTTTGTGCGTGTTCATCTTCACTGACCATGTCCACAGAGGCATCAGTAGAACTGTTACCAGTAACACTATTTTCCTCTGCGTGGACACTAGTTCCTGGTGGGTCTTGAGTTTCCACATCTGGTACTGACATCTGAATGTCTTCAGTTTGACTGTAATTTTTCCGTAGCTGCTGCACTGTGTCTTTGGTGTTTTTTTCATTTAGTGTATCACAGAGGCTCCTTAACATTTCAGTTTGAGCTGTAAACTAAGCTTTGAGTTCTTTAATTTCATTTTTCAAATCATTGATCTCTTCACGTTGTGCGTGTTCATGGAGTGTGTTGGCAGCTACCTGTTGTGTCGGTACGTCTGTGTTGCCCCAAACTGATTTTTCGATGACTGCTGGTGATGATCCTGGAGCTTTGGTGGGGAGGGCGGGCCAGGGGTTGGCCGTAGGGAGTACCCTAGCAGCATTAGTGTTTCTTGAGACCTGCCTGGGTGGCGGGTCTGGGCGCTGAAGGGGTGTAGGAGCTCTAGAACAGTCAGGGTGCCATACAGGAACTCCAACTGTTTTGCAGTTAATACACTTCTGTTGGATGACACCCCCCTTGAGCAACTGTATCTCTGAAAACCCTTGTTGCATGTTGCCTTGAGCAGAGACCACACCACGGCTTAGTCGAGGAGCATAACCAGGCCACATGGCCCCAGTGCTGACAGTTGTAACACCTCCGGTTAGGGGGCTGATAAAGAGTTACCTTCAGAGTCCGTTAGGCACCACGGACTCGAATGGTCTTGGGTGGGTCTTCCGAGCCAACCCAGTCTGCAATGACTGCATTCTTGCCCCTGAGTCGCTTCGTCCTTCTGATGTAGGGATGAGCTTCTAGTAGTGTAGGGGTCTGGTACTGGTCGAGCCCTATGATTAAGATGGTTTTCTTGCTCGATGGTTGGGATGATTATTTCATGGTTATTCCCCTTATGCTATTGGTGAGGAGATCCTGTATGACTGCTGGGTCGCTTCTAATCAGAACATGATCTTGTGTACCGACTCTGAACTGAAACTCAGCCTCTGGGTGTTTGTCTTCCGCATCGTTCAGCCAGAGATACTTGTCTTCAGGTGATGTACCTTCAGGGAAGTATAATCTTACTCTCATGGGGGGTTGAGGTTGTAGTTGATGGTCTCTAACTCTTTCTGCCTTTTCGGCCTTCCGCTTGTTCCTGGACTGAACTAGTTGAAAGCCATCCTCTCCGTTGGTGTCAAGGACAACACCAGAGTCGCCTGGCTCACTCAGTGCATCAGGAGAGTTAAAACGAGTAGCTGAGTCTCCAGTCAACTCAGACATGGTGGAGTTACAGGGCTCGACTTAAGTGTGTGTGTGTGGTGCAGTGTGTGTGTGTGTGTGTGTGTGTGTGTGTGTGTGTGTGTGTGTGGAGTGGAGTGTGGGTGTGTGTGTGTGTGTGTGTGTGTTGAGTGAGTAGTGCCGTGTGTGTGTGTGTGTGTGTGTGTGTGGTGCAGAGTGTGTGTGTGTGGTGCAGTGTGTGTGTGTGTGTGTGTGTGTGTGTGTGTGTGTGTTTGGTGCAGAGTGTGTGTGTGTGTGGTGCAGAGTGTGTGTGTGTGGTGCAGAGTGTGTGTGTGTGTGTGTGTGGTGCAGAATGTGTGTGTGAGTGTGTGTGTGTGTGTGTGTGTGTGTGTGTGTGTGTGTGTGTGCGCGTGGTGCAGAGCGCGTGAATGTGTGTAGTGCAGTGTGTGTGTGTGTGTGTGTGTGTGGTGCAGTGTGTAATAATAATAATAATAATAATTAACGGTTTATTGAAAGAGCTTGGCAGCCAGAAGGCTGAAAATATACAGTTACATATTTGGGGAATGGGTTTCGAATTACAAATAATATACAAGTAACATAAGTGACACAAATAAGACATATAATAACTAGATGGGGAAAAGCTCAAACTACAGTTCATTTCAACATAGTGACAGTGCAAGGAGTAGTGTTTACTGGGAGTGAATACACTGGTTTATTACAAGTTATTGATAATTTTTACAATGGTTGGGATTGGGCTGTTCTTATAGCGATCAGTTCGTGCACGTATGGGCTGGATGCGGTTGTGGTGTCGAACAGCAATTCTCGGACTACGGATCTCAGGTGGTAGTAGGAGCCGGTGTCGAGGATGGTGTAGAAGCTTCTTACCAAATTTGCAGATGAGGTCGTGGTGATGGTCAGTGAGAGTCGAAAGGGTCAGTGTGTTGAGCGCTTCTTGATATGTGGAGTAGGAAGGGGAGAGAATAATCTTGCATGCCCTCTTTTGCACTTTTTCAAGGTGTTTACGTTGTGTGGCATTTAGGGAGGAAGACCAGGTGGGGGAGGCATAGGTGAGCTTGGGAAGTATGAATGTTGTGTAAACACTGAGGAGCTCGTGTGCAGGAACTCCGAGGGACTTGAGTCGGCGGAGGAGGTAGAGACGGAAACTGGAGGATTTGACAACTTCACTGACGTGTGGTATCCAATTTAGTTTGTTGTCTATAGTGACGCCGAGGAGCTTCGTGGAATCTACAACCTGGAGTGTGTTCGGACCTAGAGTAATGGAAGGAGGTGGGACAATGTCGGAGGAGAGGTTGATGTGCATAACCATGGTCTTGGTATGGTTGATGGTGACATGGTTGTTGGTGGCCCAGTTTTGGAGACTGTTCAATAAATCCTGAAGGGCGGTATAGTTGGGAGCAGAATTGTTGACGCTGATCCCAATGGTGGAGTCGTCGACATATTTCCAGCGAGCAGGGGTTTCTCTTAGGGCATCATTGATGAGCATAAGGAAGCAGAGTGGTCCCATCTTGGTGCCTTGGGGAACGCCACAGGTGAGTGACTGAAAGGTGGAGACAGCCCCTCGGGTAGCGTACAGCTTGGCGTCGGTCACTGAGGAAGTCTGTAAGCCATGGTATAAGACTTCTCCGAAGCCCGAGGTCAATAGCTTTGTTGATGATTATATTGTGGTCGACTAGGTCGAACGCTTTAGTGAAATCAATGAAGGCGACAGCTACAGACGTTTTTCGTTTCTCGAAATGGCGGTATGTGTAATCGAGAAAGCTGACAAGACAGTGAGTGGTGGAGGAAGTTTTCATGTTGCCAAATTGCTGAGGGTCTACGACTCCTGCAATATCAGCATAAGCCCAGTCGAATACAAAACTTTCACAGATTAGGCTGGGTATTGGGGTGATTGCAATAGGTCGTAGCTGATTTAAGGATTGTGGGCTGGTTGACTTGGGCACTGGTGATACATAAGAGGTCTTCCAGTCAGCTGGGCATCTGGCTTGACTGAGAGAAGCATTGATGATGGAGCATAGGGGGTTAGCAAGCTCCGGGGAGAACTCCTTGAAGAGTTTCATTGGTAAGTCAATGGGGGTGGTAGAGCGTTTTAATTTTAGTTTGTCCAGGCGTTTTGCTACTTCAAATTCTTCTACTAAGTCAGTGGGAAGGGAGGCTGGTAGGTAAGCAGGGAGAGTGGTTGTGTCAAGCCGGGGGAGCGTCTGGCATATAGTAGCGAAATGGTTATTTGTTTGCTCAGCTGCGTCAACATTAGTGAGATGGCTAAGGAAGGGGAGGGGGTGTATCTTATTGTTTAGTCCACAGAGTTCTTTAAGCTTACCATACCATTGAATGATGTTGGTCTGCTTCAGGTGTTGCAATTTGGTTGGGTAGTGGGACTTCTTTGCAGTGCATATTTCGCGGATGACTCGGTTGCGAAGGGACCTGTAGCGGATGTGGTCATTGAGATGAAAGGCTCTGTCTCTCTGTTGCATAAGCCTTTTGATCCGAGGTGTGATCCAGGGCAAGTCAGCTGGGTGAGATCTGACGGACTTTTCGGGGAAGAAGTGGTGGTGGGTTTCCGTGGTGGTGTTGGTATAATTTATCCATTTGGTTTTCACGTCATCCACGCTAAGTACTTCAGTCCAGGGATGGTGAACTATCCACTGCCCGAAGAGGCGCACTGCAGAGTCAGTAATCGGCCTGTAGGTCTTGATGTAGGGTCTCTGTACTTGAGTGTGTGTGTGTGTGTGTGTGTGTGTGTGTGTGTGTGTGGTGCAGAGTGCGTGTGTGTGTGTGGTGCAGAGGGTGTGTGTGTGTGTGTGTGTGGTGCAGTGTGTGTGTGTGTGTGTGTGTGTGTGTGTGTGTGTGTGTGTGCTGTGTGTGTATGTGTGTGTGTGTGTGTGTGTGTGTGAGTGAGTGAGTAGTGCCGTGTGTGTGTGTGTGTGTGTGTGTGTATGAGTGTGTGTGTGTGTGTGTGTGTGTGTGTGTGTGTGTGTGTGGTGCAGAATGTGTGTGTGTGGTGCAGTGTGTGTGTGTGTGTGTGTGTGTGTGTGTAATAATAATAATAATAATAATTAACGGTTTATTGAAAGAGCTTGGCAGCCAGAAGGCTGAAAATATACAGTTACATATTTGGGGAATGGGTTACGAATTACAAATAATATTCAAGTAACATAAGTGACACAAATAAGACATATAATAACTTAGATGGGGAAAAGCTCAAACTACAGTTCATTTCAACATAGTGACAGTGTTACAGTATTACAAGTTATTGATAATTTTTACAATGGTTGGGACTGGGCTGTTCTTATAGCGATCAGTTCATGCACGTATGGGCTGGATGCGGTTGTGGTGTCGCACAGCAATTCTCGGACAAGGGATCTCAGGTGGTAGTAGGAGCCGGTGTCGGGGATGGTGTAGAAGCTTCTTACCAAATTTGCAGATGAGGTCGTGGTGATGGTCAGTGAGAGTCGAAAGGGTCAGTGTGTTGAGCGCTTCTTGATATGTGGAGTAGGAGGGGGAGAGAATAATCTTGCATGCCCTCTTTTGCACTTTTTCTAGGTGTTTACGTTGTGTGGCATTTAGGGAGGAAGACCAGGTGGGGGAGGCATAGGTGAGCTTGGGAAGTATGAATGTTGTGTAAACACTGAGGAGCTCGTGTGCAGGAACTCCGAGGGACTTGAGTCGGCGGAGGAGGTGGAGACGGAAACTGGAGGATTTGACAACTTCATTGACGTGTGGTTTCCAATTTAGTTTGTTGTCTATGGTGACGCCGAGGAGCTTCGTGGAATCTACAACCTGGAGTGTGTTCGGACCTAGAGTAATGGAAGGAGGTGGGACAATGTCGGAGGAGAGGTTGATGTGCATAACCATGGTCTTGGTATGGTTGATGGTGACATGGTTGTTGGTGGCCCAGTTTTGGAGACTGTTCAATA